>OY723391.1:36331664-36561664 GCA_963210295.1 Ophion ellenae | reverse complement strand
TGTGTGTAAGGGCACATAATAGCAGGATGTTACAACGCTCTCGTGTCCGGTACATAAGTATCTGGTTTCATAAATGAAAGTGTCTTCATTCATAGATACATATTTCCATACAATTGCACATAGCGTATTGGTTCGTACGTCTTATTCTTATACCGCGATATCGTTTGTGATACGCGCAACCTCTCTCGTCGCTACATTATGCACACGTACATAGCACCATTATATACAAATTTTTCCTACTCCATGCAAATCATGTTCAGCAGGCTGCCAGTGCTGCCTTAATCATAAAAAAATTCATAGACATTCCTTTCCATGGAGCAGATCGACCTACTTCGATTTTTCATTCACCAAGATATTATTTTTTGTCATTTTGATTTCTTCGCGAACCACCATGTAGCGTTTGAAGAAAAAAAAGGGCAAATGAACTCGAAGGGTGCGTTAGGCGTTTGAAAAAAAAAAAGAATGGAGACTGAGTCGAAAAATTGTGGTACTGTTTGAAGAAGGGTGCTGAGAAATTGTAATTCGTGCAACAGGATGTCCGCCCGCGATGTTAAGCACTCGAAGGACTCGCAGGATGCACGACACGAGCCCTCGAAGAGTGACGTATAGGGTTATTCGTACTCACATACGACCTTCTTCCATTCGATTCGCGGAGAATGGAGACTTTCGAAAAAAAATACTACACACTCTGCATACACATACGCGTACGTAAAAAATCGTATCCTCTATAATCCCTATTAGCATTGAGAGAATAACGTGTGTGTGTGTGAGTGTGTATGTGAGGGAACGAGAGGCACAGGAAATCTCGGACGCACCCACCGAAACACCCCGCCTTCGTCGGACTCGATTTAATGTCTCGTTTCCTCTATGGCCACGATAAGGGGCAACAATTTTTATAGGGCTTTTGCGCCAGTCATGAGTTTACGGCTCTCCCTCGCATATATGAAAAATACTACGGTAAAGAGTCAAGTTCGTCCGTCTATTAGGAAATGCACGATTCCAAAACGAAGCTCTTAGCTTCATCCGGTCGGGAGATCGGCATTGATATAGTAATTGCTTCTTTTTTAACTTTGAAAAAAAAAAGGCCGAGGAAAAAATGAGGAATTATTCGTTAAGTGTAAAATGTGAACGCTTGGAATCAAAATTCTATAATTAGCGGGAAGTCATATTGTTTTTTGTCCCCCTTTCTTTTGAGGGCTTACGATTTTTGGCGATTTTTTTGTGGAAGGACAAGAGGATGATAAAATTCAAGGGTGTTATTAGTCATGTCTTCAAGTGAACGGGAAAAAATTATATTAAAACATTATACAAAATGGTGACGCTGGGAATTCTATTCATTTACATGAGTATAGCTAGAAAAATACGTAGGGGATTTTTAAAATATGAATTTTTGTGTAATTGGCAAGCATTTGTAGTGAAAACTCAATTTTCGACAGAAATAATGGACAATCATTTGTTAATAACTAATAATATTATTAACTCATGGCAAATCCCGTACGTATTTCCTTTCGGAATGTTATTTTGAAGATGCGCTCGAAATTTGGAGTGAAAGGAATTTAAATTGTTGGAGTTATGCTGCGTGCCGTTTTGAAAAATTGTGTTTGGAGAAAAACGGTCGACGACTCGCACACGTGCTTGCGGAACTTCATTTTACGGGTACCAAACTTTTTTCCCCTTATTCTAGATTGGTTTAAAACATCTTTTAAGCCGATTTTTTTTTAATCAATTTTTTTTAAATTCTACATTGGTGTTACCCCTTAAGGAGTTACACCTAGCTGACGGCCGAAAAAAGAGGAATTTTCGTGAATTTTTGCAGGGGAAACGCTGACGGGTTTGAATATTCTTTTTCACATTGAAGAGCATGGCTTTCAGTATCTTTTACAGTTTTTGCATTAACAAATATTTATAAATGTGGTAGATACAATGGTTTGTGCAGACCGCTGCTTGAAAAACCTCCTTCGCGGTGACCACTGCTACTCGGAAGAAAGTCATCCTAAGTAAAAACAATCAAACGCATTTGCTTTTTGCATGAAATTTTCTAGTGCTTGGACGAAGGATTTAATACAAATTTGATTTTAAAAAAATGGCCGCAGTCTATGGTGGGTTCGATTTTCGGTTAAATACACCTACTTTCGTTGATAAAAAAAACGATGCATCAAAAAAGAAAATTTCTTCGTTCAGGCACTGCTTTTTTACATATCAAACGCAGTGCCTGAACGAAGGAATTTTATATTTTGATGCATGGTTTTTTGTAGCTTCACTAGTTTTTTAGATATCGTGCCCGGGGAAGGGAAAATTAATTTTGAAAAAAATGCATTTGTAGTTCACCAGTTGGTGGAGGGTACCGATAAACCTATCGACAGGAAATTTTCAGAGAATCTTTTTGAAATCTTATATTTTAAGAAACCGTCGAAAGTAAAATAACGATAGTTTCAAAAATGTTAACTACGTATAAACCGTTAACATAAAATGTATTCAGATAGCGGTGGAGAGTGAATCAAAGTCGTTTTTAATCGCGATTATTTTCGTCGTTGGATTAAGGCGGTTGCAGAGCTTCGGAATATCCAAGATAAAAGTTATTCGTAATATGCGAGAATAAAATTCTCGACTAATTTTCATACTGAAAAATATTGCAAACCTTAGGGTCAATTCGCCAAGTAAGAGAAGAATCTTCCGACACTTCGGTTTTTACTTACCACACACTAGAAAAACAAATGGGTAAAATAATGCTTTTTTAAAACGGAGGGTAGGTAGAGAAAAAAAAGTCCCACGGTGACCAAGGGTTGAATGTGAATGTTTTTTTTTCCTCGACAAAAATGGAAAACTTTCCAAGAGGGTTTGCATATTCATTTTTTTCCCGCCGGGGGTTGGAATTATAGAGCGCACTCCACAGCCGCTACATATGTATGAGTATCGTCTCGCTGCTGGACACGGTTAGTGCACCTTTCGGCGAACCAAAGGGCGCTCCCCCACTTTGCATCCCTGCTATATCTTCCATTTTTTGTATCAACATTTTTTTTGTTACATGCCGCAGATATTCGCACAATTATATGTGGAAAAAAATTAATAGCAAACACGTTGACGATATTGCACATCGACAGATTGATTTTATTTGGTCAAAAGTGGTTATTCGAACGTAAAAAAATCGTACGCGCAAAATCTGCTAGCCCTAGAATTTAATAGAATTTCTTTTTGCTTACAAGAAAATCTCGAGAGTAGTTTCCATGCACCAAATGCGAACATATTTCGCCCGAAAAGTCGCAAAAACTCGAAATAAAAATGTTACGAATATAAAAATCTCCAAAAAATTGTGAATCGTTGCGAAAAATCGCGCCGCCACTCTAAAGATCGCGCTTTAGGGATTACATTTTCCTACAGGACCGAAAAAAAATGGCGAAATTCCAATTTTTATTCTTTTAAGATTATATGAAGATAATATAATATATTATATTATCTTATATAAGATTATATATATATATATATATATATATATATATATATATATATATATATATATATATATTATATAAGATTATATAAGATACTATATTATATAAGATTTAAAAAATCTTCAAAAAATACAGAAAAACAACAAAAACATGGCCGCCGACAGATGAATTTTTTTCGCGACGTTTGGCGGTGGACACTCTCCAGCTTAAACGGTCCATCTTAAATCTAAAAATCAAACGGATTATTTAAGCTAACAATAAATACGAGTCGTTGACGATCGTCGATTTTCAAAATAATTTTTTTTTCCACAACTTGGCGACGAATTGAAACCCGAGCATACGAAATCTATGGGAAAAGTCGTCATTTTTACGTAACTATTGGAAAATGGAGATCGATTTTCAAAAAGTAAGATCGTCAACGACCGCTAAATGTTTCTCATCATATCTCCTGTAAATTTGGAAACAATACATCAAGTGGTTCTCGAGATATCATGTCCACCGACTTTGAAAACAGTGTTTTGAGAAACCGCGTTTAAAGTTTAAAGCACGGTGCTGCTTCCGCTCGTCCTGTTAGACTGTTAGAAGCTGTAGCTCATTCAATTTTAGCAATATTACAATGAAATTTTCAGGGAATAATTATAGCCAAAAAGTGTGAAAATGAAATAATTTTTTTTTTCAAAACGCCCCTTTTTGACCCACCATGGGACCGTTTAGTCTAAAATCAAACAGAATATAGCTCCTTCATTCCAAAAGTGAATAATACTTATCCAACGCGGAATTCGAACTTTCGATCGAAGAAATTCGAACAAAAAAGAATTACGTCACATTTTGCGGAGATCCTCCACTGCGAACAGCTCGAAGAGTTCATTTTTTTCTTCGTCTAGTCTCGCGACCGAAGTTCCGAGACCGCGGACTCCTCGCGTGCATTAGTCCATCCAGGAAAGAGTAATCCGAAATAATGAAGGCAAGTTACAAGCCACGAAGAACCTAGGAGAAAAAATGTGTGCGGCAAAGAGGGAGGCTTCGCGAAAGGCTCAATCTGGGTCCAAGAATCGCGAAAGGCACGTTAATACGTGCACAGAAACATACATACACGCGAAAAGGACATTTCAAGCCGGCTCTATCTACGTAACGTTGACTATCAGCGCACCTGGCTGTTTTCCCGCCAGGCCTCAATTTTCTCAAAATATAAAAATTCAATTCAAAGGTCCTTGAAATGGTCTTCACTTAAATATGCTTACATATATCCAGGCTACTGTGGGGACCGTTCTCGATGTCGAGTGTCTTCAAAATCGTCTTTATCCATATATATGTGTGTGTGTGTGTGTGTGTGTATCTTTATTTATTTATATTATACATCCACACGTAAAGACTATATTCCACATACAACGTGCATATACTGTACAGAAAAGCAACGCACTTGCGCATTAAAGAGCAATTAGCCGCGGCTGGCGAGCACGCTGATGCCCGGAAGCGATAGAACACGCCGCGCGCGTGCCATCCTTATATACCTGACTTACTTTACCTTACTTGCCTGTCTCTTACCTTACTTACAGACCGTCACTGGCTCCGTACTACCGTACACGATCACCGCTGTCGTTTCTACGTACCCACGTACCCATACGCGCACGAAAACGGCCACGGTACATGCAGCGAGCATCTTTACGGCTCATTCTCAAAATACGCGACCAATATTCCTGTTTCTGAAGCAGGGGGTGCTACAGTGCCGTTTTTAGGTACACAAGTACCATTTTTATGATAGCAAATTACAATTCCTAAGGTACAAAAGTACCATTTTTTTGGTACCAAAGTACAATTTTTACGGTACCAAAGTACAATTTTTACGGTACCAAAG
Source organism: Ophion ellenae (assembly GCA_963210295.1). Lineage (NCBI taxonomy): Eukaryota > Metazoa > Arthropoda > Insecta > Hymenoptera > Ichneumonidae > Ophion > Ophion ellenae. Next base: position 36,556,360 of record OY723391.1, on the reverse strand, counting down.
TACCATTGTTTGTATGGTACCATGTACCGTCTCAAGTATTGTTATAAGTCCCAAGTATTGTATTAAGTCCCAAGTATTGGAATACTTTGTGTTTTCGAGCTTTGGTACCAAAAAATGGTACTTTGATACCAAACAATAATACTTTGGTACCGAAATACTATTGATTGGTGCCAAAGCACCATTGTTCGGTACCAAAGCACCATTGATTGGTTCCAAAGTACCATTTGCATGGTAGGAATGTACCATTGTTTGGTACCAAAGTACCATTGTTTGTATGGTACCATGTGCCGCCTCAAGTATTGTAATAAGTTCCGACTATTGTAATAAGTCTCAAGTATTTTAGTAAGTCCCAAGTATTGGAATACTTTGTGTTTTCGAGCTTTGGTACCAAAAAATGGTACTTTGATACCAAACAATAATACTTTGGTACCGAAATACTATTGATTGGTGCCAAAGTACCATTGTTCGGTACCAAAGCACCATTGATTGGTTCCAAAGTACCATTTGCATGGTAGGAATGTACCATTGTTTGGTACCAAAGTACCATTGTTTGTATGGTACCATGTACCGCCTCAAGTATTGTAATAAGTTCCGACTATTGTAATAAGTCTCAAGTATTGTAGTAAGTCCCAAGTATTGGAATACTTTGTGTTTTCGAGCTTTGGTACCAAAAAATGGTACTTTGATACCGAACAATAATACTTTGGTACCGAAATACTATTGATTGGTGGCAAAGTACCATTGTTCGGTACCAAAGCACCATTGATTGGTTCCAAAGTACCATTTGCATGGTAGGAATGTACCATTGTTTGGTACCAAAGTACCATTGTTTGTATGGTACCATGTACCGCCTCAAGTATTGTAATAAGTTCCGACTATTGTAATAAGTCTCAAGTATTGTAGTAAGTCCCAAGTATTGGAATACTTGGTGTTTTCGAGCTTTGGTACCCAAAAATGGTACTTTGATACCAAACAATAATACTTTGGTACCGAAATACTATTGATTGGTGCCAAAGTACCATTGTTTGGTACCAAAGCACCATTGATTGGTTCCAAAGTACCATTTGCATGGTAGGAATGTACCATTGTTTGGTACCAAAGTACCATTGTCTGTATGGTACCATGTACCGCCTCAAGTATTGTAATAAGTTCCGACTATTGTAATAAGTCTCAAGTATTGTAGTAAGTCCCAAGTATTGGAATACTTTGTGTTTTCGAGCTTTGGTACCAAAAAATGGTACTTTGATACCGAACAATAATACTTTGGTACCGAAATACTATTGATTGGTGCCAAAGTACCATTGTTTGGTACCAAAGCACCATTGATTGGTTCCAAAGTACCATTTGCATGGTAGGAATGTACCATTGTTTGGTACCAAAGTACCATTGTTTGTATGGTACCATGTACCGCCTCAAGTATTGTAATAAGTTCCGACTATTGTAATAAGTCTCAAGTATTGTAGTAAGTCCCAAGTATTGGAATACTTTGTGTTTTCGAGCTTTGGTACCCAAAAATGGTATTTTGATACCAAACAATAATACTTTGGTACCGAAATACTATTGATTGGTGCCAAAGTACCATTGTTTGGTACCAAAGCACCATTGATTGGTTCCAAAGTACCATTTGCATGGTAGGAATGTACCATTGTTTGGTACCAAAGTACCATTGTCTGTATGGTACCATGTACCGCCTCAAGTATTGTAATAAGTTCCGACTATTGTAATAAGTCTCAAGTATTGTAGTAAGTCCCAAGTATTGGAATACTTTGTGTTTTCGAACTTTGGTACCAAAAAATGGTAGTTTGATACCAAGCAATGATACTTTGGTATCAAAGCTTGGTAAGCTCGGAGATGGATCAGCCGAAACAAAAAAATCAAATGGATTTAGATTGAGGATGTTAATGGCTATAGCGCATATACGATTTTTTATATATGCAAAAATAACAAAATGGCGGACATTTTTCGAAAAAAACAAAAAAAAACGTGTTTTTTCACCGTTTTTGGCAACAAAAATAGTAAATATCAAAATTGAAAAAAATCCTCGATATGCGCTATAGTTGTACAGAATATGAGGTTAAAATTTCATAAGGATCGGTTCAGTAGTCACGACGATTTTATCAACAAGCCGTCGAAAAACGTTGTTCCGAGAAAAACGCGTTTAAAGTTTGTTTGGGTACATAAATACATGTAAATGTTTTCAAAAATGTATTTCGAAAGTGTATTTATCAAGTGTAACAACGTTTACATCAATATCTATAATATAAACCGATCAAAAAAAATCATGAAAATAGCCTTTCTTAGCGTCTAAAGTAAGAAGACCCCTTAAGTGTTTATAATAGTACCCTAGGTACTCAATATCTTTATGTAAAATGTTACCTTAATAAAGATGACTATTTGACTGTAAAAGAATCGTTTTTCATTTAATGCCATAAAATATAAAATATATATAATATATTTAACGTATAAAATGTAATGTATAAAATATTACATTTTGTAAAATCGTAATCATGTCAAGTTAACCCTTAATCTTTGACATGAATTGCATTCTAATGACTTGTCAAAGAAACTCAACACTCGAGGTTACTTTGACACTTTGAAAAATACATATATATAAAATTGTGGGAGGGTGGTGGGGCTTGACTTATACATTTGATAGCCAAAGGACACATTGTTCTATTAGAACAAAAAAGTTGCAATTTAGGATGTTAAAAGAAAGTTACGTACGAAAACTTCCAAAACCTGTTCAAAGTAACCCAATTTCACGGTACAGTGAAACTTCAGTTGTACGTTTTTCAAGGGGTACATCAAATATTACGTACTAGGTGCGCAAATAAGTTGCCGGGTTTTTATGACCGATAAAAAAAAACGAAAATTTCAAGACAAATACAAAAAATGGTTCATTCGAAGTATTGTCCCTCGCTATTTACACATTTTTGCCATCTCTCTGGCAAAACATAAATACCGCGACGATAAAAAGACGCGTCTTTGGACTGAAAACATTCGCCCAACCAATTTTGTACTGCATCGTAATTGGCCAAGTGTAGCCCACCCAAGCCATGCGCCATCGACTGGAACAAGTGATAGTGTGAAGGGGCCAGGTCTGGCGAATACAGCGGGTGCGGTAGCAGATCCCATTTCAGCGTTTTTATGGTGTCCTGGACGATGGACCTGCGATGGCACGAAGCGTTGTCGTGCTGCAAAATCACACGTTCGTTTCTCGTGTCCCATTCTGGCCGTTTTTCGAGCAATGCGTGGTTCAAATTGATTAGTTGTTGTCGGTAGCGATGCCCATTGACAGTTTCGCCCGGTTTCAGCAGCTCATAGTACACGATTCCTTTCTGGTCCCACCAAACACAGAGCATTGTCTTTTTTCCGAAGCGATTTGGCCGTCCCGTCGATGTTGACGCTTCGCCAAGTGAAAGCCACGATTTTCTGCGTTTGGGATTCTCGAAATATATCCATTTTTCATCGCCAGTAACAATTCGATGCAGGAAACTCCTTCTGTTCTGCCGCCAAAGCAAAATTTCGGTAGTGGCTCTTCGATTTTCCATTTGTCTCTCAGTCAAATCATGCGGCACCCACTTTCCTTCCTTATGAATTTTTCACATGGCGTGCAAACGTTTCGAAATACATTGCCGAGTCACATTTAATGCCTCGGCAAGTTGATCTTCTGTTTGAGTGTCATCTTCATCCAATAACGCTTGCAGATCGACGTCCGCAAATGTTTGCGATCTTCCCGAGCGCTCCTCGTCCCCAGCCTCAAAATCGCCACTTCTGAACCGCTTGAACCAATCTTCACACGTTGTTTTTTATGGTATATGTTCGCCGTAAGCCTCCTCAAGTAACCGACGTGCTTCAGTTGCTGTTTTTTTTAGGTTGAACCAGAAAAGCAATGCTTGCCGCAAATGCTGTTTATTTGGCGCAAACTTTGACATTTTCGAGGTTAGAAAAAAGGTCGTCGTGTTGCGATATTTGTTTATATTACGACTGGGTGTTCTCAACAGATGTCCAAGCTATAAAGACACCCAATTTCAGACCTGTATGCCGACTACATGTGTCGCTAGCGCCGTCCATGTGTGAAACCCGGGAACTTAGTTGCGCACCTAGTATGTTCATTTTTTCAGACACCCACACCGATGCCCAGAACTTTTACTATCAACGCGCGCGCAAAAAAAAAATACATTGCTTTATTATGTTATATCTGCACCATTTGTTGAAATTTTCGATTTTCTTTACATGTACTTAACCATGTGCATAAATGATCTGCAAAAAAAATGTTGTGAATATATGGGTCATTTTTTTAACCGCGTCTAGAAAAGTACCTTCGAGAATCGCGTATATAAGGCCTTAACGTATAACTGAGAAAAAACGAACGTCGACATCGACGCTGGGGAATAAAATTAATAACGTATAAGCCGGAAAAACGTAGAAATGAAACTTCATTACCATCTTTATGAACGGAATCTGTCGGGGCTAGAGAAATTTGACGTATAAATGATTTTAAAAACTTCCAAGTGCAAAACGTGTAAACGAGGTTTCACTGTACTTTGTTTGAGTTTCTTACATCGGTACTGCTTTATTACGTTTTTTTTCATGATCTCTCCCTTCCGTGCGTCGATCGCCGCTATGCCGCAACCATCACGATCTTCTCGCCCGTCAACCACCCCCGCAATCCCTTCCTCTCCTCATATTTCTCTATTATAATAATCGTACACTAGCCCATTACTGGCCATTCTGCTACTCTCTGCCTTATTCTTAGCTTGCACACTTACTCAATTACGGTCTCGCTTAATCATTATCGCAGAAACTCCATCGCCGGGGCTCATTGCCCCAATGCTTAATTAACTGCTTCTTGCTAGCGACGGTAATTGGTACGTATAGGCCCGCTGCCACATCGCGCACATACACACACACACGTATATATATATATATATATATATATATATATATGTATATATATATATATATATATATATATTTTTATATTCCTGTTTCACGTACGCGGGATCAATCGAGTGTGTGCAAGCCGCGCAATGCATCGATACACGTATGCACGCAGGACGGTAACGTGTTTTAGAAACGCGGCAAGTCTCGGATACACGTTCGAGCTCATAATTTGCGATATTGCTAAGCGGCCAGCCATCCGTTGGCCCAGGCCGACGCTGCTCGATGCCAGAGCATCTAAGGGCTGTCGCCTATTTTTGGAAAATCGATTTTTCGTTTTCGACGTCTTCTCAAAATATAACGTTCCAAAAATATTCTCTGGAAACTTCGAGGCGAACCGTTTAAAATTGAGGGGGCTATAGGCGTTTATAGGTAGGTTACGCTAATCGGCGAACTTTAAGGGGGGAGATACACCGTTGAGCGAGGAAAAAATTTGCCGATTTTCATGACTTTTTTTTTAAAAGGAAAGATTTTCTCGCCATTTTTTAGACTTTATCTATTTATTACTATTTTTGGCTGTTACGTGGTGTATTTTATCTATATTTAAAGATGGCGGCGTTATTGCACCGTCTTCTATACTGCATTTTCATATCTAATATTCAAAATATTTGGTAGTGATCCGAGATATTTAGATTTGTATTTAATTTTAACAGGTGACCTTGAATGACCTTGAACGGCTTTGACCCCTTAATGGTTTTTATGCGGCTTGAGGTGTTTCACAAGATGGTTGAAAAAAAATGTACCATTCCATTTGAAAAAGTGGAGGTGACCTTCACTGTGCGTAAGCGCCGCCACCGAAATAAAAAAAAAATTGGTCGCATTTGATGGCCCCCTTCACAACGTACAATTTTTGTCTGGAATATTTGTTTGTGTCGGCGATAATTACCGAGTTATTTCGGGTGGCAGAGATAAAAGGGACACCCGGTATAACCCAATAAATGAGAAAATAGCAACAAAAAAAATGATAGGCTCATTTTTCGGAAAAGTCACTTATCTAAAGAATTACCAACGATTTTTCGAAAATTTTACAGTGGTGTCCTTCCTTGAGGCTTCAGGCCACATTAACGGATATAAAATCATGTGCGAATTTAACCATTTTTTTTCGTGTGAAAAAGTGATTCCCTCATAAAATTAATTACACTCCTCGAACTACTCGAAACTTCTCGAAACAGCTTTTTTCCAATTGCCGTGACGAATAATTTCAACAATTTTCACTCGATTTACTTCAAATTTAAAAGTTATGTTCCTAATCGCATTTCGCAGAGAAGTACGTACGGAATTTCTGATTAATCGAAAACTTTTCTTTTTATGAGCAGTTTGTGAGCAGTTATAACGAAATTTTTCACTGAAAATTCATTTCTCAAGGGCAGATATACACCTAGATGGTCGAGGTCGAGGATTTTGTCGAGCGTAGAAGACCTACACTATGGGCCTGGTATCGATGATTGCATGTAAGTTGACAAATTTCATGATTTATTCATTCCCAAATTTTCAAACGCGTTTTTCTTAAAACCACGTTTTTAAAATCGGTACCCAAAATTTCTCGAAAACCAATGAACCGATTGCCTTGAGGTTTTTTTGTGGTTATTCTATACACCATTATCTAGTACTTGTCATAGGATTTTTTTTCCGTTACTTAGTTTTTGTTTTATAGGCAAAATAATAACTAATTTTTGGCCCAAAAATCACTATTTATGTTCAAACGTCCGCCATTTTGTCATAAATCGATATTTTCAAAATCGGCTATGACAAGTACTCGGTTATAGTATCTAATTTAATAATCTTTTTGGTTTTTTTTTCAGATGATTTTTGAAGAAACGCCAGTGGGTACCGTATACGCAGATTCTTTTGCGACGCTCCAAGGATCATACAATACCCTTGTATATTTTTAATATTTTTAAATAAAGAAAATTCAACATACTTTTGAATGTATATACTTTTAGATCATTAAAACCCAAATCCGAAAATTCAAATAGTTTTCCTTGAAAAAATGGACAAAAATGACCTTTTTTCCGGCTCCTAGGTGTATATCTCCCCTTAAGTTCAAATACCTACAACTTTTGAATAAAACAATGTTTTATAAATTCCGTACGTACTTCTCTAGGTATTCTAATGTAGATTGACGATAATTTGTGTTTTTTGTTCTAGGTAAAAAATTGTGGATGCCAAATGTCACGCCGCGGAGCGCCTAAAAAAAGATAATAAAAAAATATTAGTAGTCGGCCATTATGGAGGAGAGAGTTGGGAGTGCCAAAATTGGAATACATAATTAGAGAAAGGGCTTTGAGATATTTGAAAGAGGTTGTGACGATGGGGGAGTCGAGATGGCCAAAAATATGTTTGCGAGAGGAGCTAAGAGCGATTGAGAATGGAAGCCCCTCGAAGTGGGGAAAGGATTTTAAAAAAGTATTAATGGAAATGGGAATTGAGGATCTAGTAGGGATGATAAGAGAGGAGACAGACGAGGGCGAACTAGAAAAAAAGGTGAAAGAAGGATTAGAAAACCTAAAGAAAAAAATACTGGAGGAGGAAGAAGAAAGAGTACAAAAATCATCATACAATACTTAATACAAGTACTTGGTGGAGAACGAAGAAAGCCCATGGAAATACTGGAAGGGGAAAGGAGTGAAGGGTAGGGAGAAAGAATTGTGGGCAAGAATAAGATGTGGAAATGTATGGAGGGCGGGAAAGAAGGGGGAAAAAAATTGGCGGTGCAGGATTTGTGAGGAGAAATTTGAGACGGTGGAGCACCTCCTAATTTGCAAAAAAAGGCTGGGAAATGATGCCAAAAGAGGCAAGAAAAGAAGCGGAGGAGTGGATACAAGAAGTTGACGAGGTTGCGATAAAGGGGGAGATCATTAATATGTTAAGCGGGAAAATAAATGTGGGAATTTGCCGCTACTTCAAAGAAATAGAGGTATTATGTGCAAAAATGAAAAAAGAGGAAAAAGATGAGAGCGACAGCGATCAGTAGTGGTTAGGATATAGGTTCGAATTTTAGACGTAAGTTGTTAGGTGTAAGTTCGCGAATGAGATTGATTGTAAGAAAAGAGACTTTGTAAAAAACTTTATAACAAGTTGTGCAAATAAAACTCTATTATATATATAGTAGTCGGCCATTTTGTACATCGAAAAAAAAAAATATATATATTTTCTAACAGCTTGATATTCATACTAAATAGATGTGTAATTAATTTTACGAGTGAATCACTTTTTCATACGAAAAAAATTGTTAAATTCGCACATGATTTTATACCCGTTACTGTGACCTAAGGCCTTAGACGCTTTTACGTATTGTCATTAGGCATTCACCTGAATCTGCAACAAAAAAAGGCTTAGAACACTGTAGAAAAGGAGAAAAACGATCGTTGCACCGCAACTATGCAAACTTCAACATCATCCCAATTTCGTAGTCAAACTTCGCGAATTTCTACGTCGCCATCATTTTTCCCGAGTAATGGAGAATTGGGAAAGGAATACGGTAAGAGTCTCGAAATAAGCGGAGGTTGGATGCAGAAGAGCGGCTCTTTGTCCAGCGGACCTCGTCGTCGGGCGTATCGCGGAGGGCTGAAAATTGGAGGGTGAAAAATGGAGTGAAATTCCTTCGGGTAAATCCACTTGCATACCGCGAAAAGGATTCTGGCTTGTATACCTGAACTATTCGTACAGAGCGAAACGAGAACGACGGAGACGCTATGAAGGAGTGAAAAGCGAGAGCAAACGGAAGAGGGGGGGGGGGGGGGGGGATAGCCGCGAAGATCATGGATCATCGTGCGGAAGAGATAAAAGAGGGGCTGGTCGTTGCGCTTGACCATAAAAGTTAAAATGGTGGTAGGAGAGCGCGTCGGCTCCACTTTGGCCTGATCGATTTGTGGTGATTTTATAACTCTTCGACCTGCTCTTCTGGCGTAAGATCTCTTCATGTACAACAGTCGGGATACGCGAGGCACCCGCGGTAAACATCGCGGACTGACGGCACGTTCGGATGGCTCGTCTCGTTCAAACGAGCCGCTCGATATATCCCCCTATCTCGTATAATATAAACTAGAGAAACGAACATTTTTACATATAAATAAATATGCCCCCCCCCCCCCCGGAGCCACCTCATTCGTGCCGCGAAACTCGCCAGCCTCCAGTCCTATTTTGTTCATCCATGTTTTACCCTCACTTTTTTCTACCCCCACCGCCCTCACGAATTCTCGAGCGATAAAGTGGCTCTTTGTTGCTCGCAGAAGTTTGACCCGTTTCCGAGTACCGACGGAGGAACGATCTTCGTCCGCGGATTCACATGATATATGATTCCAGCCGCAACAAGCCCTTCCCTGCCGTTGCCCTTTTTTACGATTCGAGACGATGGAACAAGGATACGATCGATGTACTCCGTGAGAAAGATTTTATTGTTAAAAGCCCATTCCCGTGTCTTAGAATTACGTAAGTTATTACACATTTGCGATATTTGCGAAAGAGGCCGGCGTTGAAAATCAAATTCGCCTTCCCGTGGCGACACATCGTCGCAATCGACTCAGTCACGAATCTACCGAAAAACGAACGATTTTTTCAAGTACCGGTATCAACATTTGCTTCCCGATACGTGATATCTCGCCCGTTGCAATTACGAGGAATGTTACTTCGCGTCGAAATTAGCGTCGCTGGAATGCAATGAAAATCATTACTCTTCAATTGCATCGGTAAAAAAACGTATTACATTTAAACCAAAAAAAAGTAATTGTAATACATTTATCAAATAGAATTTTTAAAAATTGATTTTTTTTTATTGGATTTACGATAAAATATTTTTGTAATTGCGTTTATGAAAAAGTCAACTTTCTTAGGTTAATGTAATGAAAATTGACCTTTTCGCTGATTCAAGGCACCACTCAATTGTTTTTTTTTTATTTTCAAGATCCTTATGGGGGATCTAAGCCTAAGTATGCGAACGAAAGATTTCGGACAAGAATGAAAAGCAAAGAAGTTTCGTCGCATTCCGACAAGGAAAATTTCGACACCATAATAACGCGTGCCCGCTGTAAGGAAATTGGCTGTACAGCATGTACGTCGTTGATACAACGTAATTTCGATCACGTATTAGAAATTGCTTCACGATTACCGGATACGCGCATGGAACGGAACGAGCGCCAATTTCAGCGAGAAATCAGCGGTCGCACCTTCGCAACAACAAAAGTTTCATACAAAGACGCAAAAACGTACGCGACTAAAATAATCGTTAAAAAAGAAATCTCGAAAATGGCCGGCCCGCTGTGTAAAGACTGTGAGAATTATTCGAAGTACTCGTTGCTCTGCTTAATTGGTAAAGTCGATCGACGGATGCTGCCTTATTGCTGCTGACCGAACGGGCCGCGAGCTCGTCGTCCCGATCGAGGTCCGAGCGCGTTCGGTAGCGAGAAACTTCACGTGTTACCTGCCGGTAAAATTGTTTTTCCACAACAATGGAGGATTTCTCAGATGAGACACTTGGATTCGGCGGCTTTTTCGTTGTCCGTTGGCACTGCCTCGGCCGTCAGGGCCAAAACTTCCTCGCATACGCGTTTGTACACCCACGCGTCGCCCTTCAATCTTTTACGACGTATACCGACCATCGGCTTCACGTCGGATATACCTTCGAGCAGGCAAACCTCGAGCTCGAAGGAGCACGTTTTTCTCGAGGTGAACGGCCGCGCGCCCTCTTTGATGTTTTCCGTGTCCAGGGACTCCGTCTCTCCCTGGAGAATGAACCTGAAATTTGGCACAATTCGTTGACACAAACAAAATCCACATATTTTTTTAGGGCATTTATAGAGACTTTTCGGGGATTTTTTTTCAGACAAACTACAAAATAAATCGAGATTACAAAAAAGGGTGTTTATCGTACATATCAGTGACTGTGTACAATAATTCTTTTTAAGCGAACAATTTCAAAATGGCGGCTGTGCAGCGTTTATCTCAAAACTGCATTTTTTAAGTTGGCCGGAAACATAACTCAGACAATTTTCAACCGATTTACTTGAAATGTTGAATATATCTTGAAAAATACATTGTCTATGGAAGTACGTAGGATTTTTTTTATATTGCATAGTTCATTTGTTATTAACAATTACCTGACGATTTTTTAGGCAAATTTTTCACTTTCCCTCAAACAAAATCGTCAGATAATTGTTAATAACAAATGAACTATGCAATATAAAAAAAATCCTACGTACTTCCATAGACAATGTATTTTTCAAGATATATTCAACATTTCAAGTGAATCGGTTGAAAATTGTCTGAGCTATGTTTCCGGCCAACTTAAAAAATGCAGTTTTGAGGTAAACGCTGCACAGTCGCCATTTTGAAATTAATCGCTTTAAAGGAATTATTGTATACAGTCACAGAATTATTGTATACATCTCGATTTATTTTGTAGTTTTTCTGAAAAAAAATCCCTAAAAGCCTATTTTTCTGACCTTTAGAGTGGCCTAAGGCCTTAAGTGCCTACATCTACCTAGATGGGTAAAAAGATTGCATTTTCGAGAGAAAAAAAAACACGTCGCGGCTAACCGTCCGGTTATGGGACGAATAAGCGTATGTTGTTCGTCCGGATAGCGGCTCAGTTCACGCAGTTCACGCTGTACAACGCCCCAAACAAAATGATAAAGATTTAATTCGGACGAGTACGAGTAAATTATTCGTACGGATAGTTTGTTTAACAATTTAACACATTCTACCCGGACGATTGTATGTGTGTTATTCGTCCGGATACTAGCTGACACGAATCGAAATAATATGTACGCCTACTAGAAATACGGCGTGAACTGAGTCGCTATACGGACGAATAACATACGCTTATTCGCCCGATGACCGAACGGGGAATCACGACGAAAAAAAAATGTATTCGATAGTATCACCTTTTGGCTATATTTCCTCAAAATTTGCATTCCCTGAAAACTCGAGAACCACTTGGAGGGTTATTTCCAAATTTACAGGAGATACGATGAGAAACATTTAAGGAATCATCAGTGTAACATTTTCAAAAAATCGCTTTTTTGCATTATCCGATAGTATACACGGTTATAAACGTTCTGTCCAATTTTTGGCTCGAAATTCGAATTATTTCGGTCGCTACAGCCTTTCTTAGAAAAAGTTAAGCCTTTCTTAACCCTAGAACCCTACACTATCTGTACGAAACAAATAACCTATACTGGGGTTACGCACACCCCAGCACTTCAAATAAACGCTGCTAACGAACTGTTTGTCGTAGAGATTTTTTTTTATCGAACGCTTGAGAACTGACGAATAGGCTTTGCAAGAAAAACCTAATATAAATTTATCACCGTGAAAAATGCGATTGAACGAAGAAAGAAAAGAGATGTTGGCATTTTTCACTATTCATGTAGGGTTTGCGGCACCCATGTGTAGGGTCCTAGGGTTAACAACCTTTCAAAGAACTTCAAACGCGTTTTTCTCGGAATGATGTTTTTCAAAACGGTGGCCACTCTCAAAGGAAGAGTTTTCAAGCTATCCGTTTGAAATTTTAACGGAACATTCTTCACGTCATTCATTATGTTGCTATAGACGCTTTTTTGTTTGAAATCTTCCTATTTTTTTACGAAAAACTGTCGAAAAAAAGGCTAAATTTGATACTTTTTGTTCAAATCATCGCCATTTTTTCAAATTTCACTTTTGAAAAACCTCCATAGGCTTCCCTACGGATTGATAATCATTTTGAAATTTTTGTTTCAGATAAAATTTGCGGCCGCAATCCTGGCCACCATGGGACACCATTTTTTCCCCCACAATTTTCCGCAAATAAAAACAATGTTGAACAATAAATAAAGAAATTAAAAATAAATCATTTTGTATTCTTTAGCGGTGCTTTAATTTGTTAAAAAAATTAGACCGATTAGCTTAACCTATCCACATAAAAAAAATTGCGAAAATTGGGTATTTTTCGGCCCGTCACACTGTGATGATCCCTCAAAGGTCGTTGACGGTTTCATTTTTTTCACATCGATCTTCTTTTAATAGTTGCGTAAAAATGACGACTTTTTTTTCAAAGATTTTGTATGCTCGAATTCCAATTCGTCGCCACGTTGTTAAAAAAAGTTATTTAGAAAATCGAGGATCGTCAACGACTCGTATTTATTATGAACTTGAATAACCCATTTGGTTTTTAGATTTCGGTTGGACCGTTTAAGCTAGAGAGTGTCGACCGCCAAACGTCGCGAGAAATGTTCATCGTCTGCCGGCGGCCATGTTTATGATCTTTTTCTGTATTTTTTTGGTGATTTTTCGTTAAGGCCTTACCCCAAAAGTCTACATATACCTTTTGTTAAGAAAAATGCGTTTCTTTTGTACCAACCGTTTCCCAGGGAGAAAATTCAGAATTTGGCAATTTTTTCGGGCCTCTAGGTAGATGTAGCTCCTTAACGGATATTTTGTAATACGCTTTGCGATGTTATTTCCGTCTCGATAGAGTGCGATAAAACATTACCCCTTCCTACGGCATATTATTCCTTTGCGATGAAGCGCACGTCGAAGTTGCAAAAGAACGTATTCCGGACAGTCACTGGACGTTGACGAGACGTTGCAGAGTCCCTGAACAATTAAATTAATAATCGGCTATATTCTACGAGTTGCGAAAAGGTAATAAAGAGCTCGAGAGAAGGAACAGAGAGAGAGAGAGAAAAAACAGTGAATAAAACATTATCCTGTGGCCGAGCGATCGAACGCAGAGTGCGTACCTTGCCCGAAAGCATGTTGGGCTGATCGCTGTTGTTTTCCTCCTTTGCGCGACGTTTCGGTGTCAGAACGCATCTGACGCGATTCAAACCGCGCTCGAGACCCATCATCACTTTTCTGGCGCTGCCCGGCGTCGAGGATTGCGTCCCTCTGCACAAATAATGCAAAAATCCATCATCTTTTCCATATGAAGAATTTTAAAAGCAACCATTGTTGGGATCTGCGTACTTTGCGGGCGTTCCTTCCCTCGTCGTTGGAGTTCTCGGTGGCCGCAATTTGTCCATTCCCTTTTTCGCCGGTACTGTAAAGAGATCGTCTTGTAATCGGGAAAGCGAATAAGCACTCGCCACCTGGTGGCCGAACGGAGCGATATACGGGATCACTGTTCAAACATGCAAATCTGAGAAAATATTATCGATTGAGACGAATTCTAGTAACGGTGTGATCTTTCTGTAATTTGTACTTAGCGTTGAAAGAGAAATGCGCGTTTGCTGTAATGAAAGTTGCCGCCGCTTGAGTTGCCGACACAATATGTAGACCAAGCCCGAAATCTCGGTGAGAAGTGATTTTTAAGGAGGTTGGAGCGTTAGCCACAACATAAGATTTATATATGGGATATTCCACGCCATTCCACCTTGCCCGCGACCCCGACAATTTTTTATTATCCTCATTTTTTTGTAAAATTGTACCCCATGAAACGAGTATGCACACCAATTTTTTTAGATTTTGATCTCTTCTCTTTCAGGAGTTATAATTTTCCAAAAGATGTCGATTTCGGAAGTTTAAATGATTTTTAATAAATAATCATTTTTAATAGAAAATAATTGTTTTCGTAAAATTCAGCATAAATTGAAAATAAACCGTTTCAGGCTTGTCGAAGCCGAATCGAAGATCACAAAATCATTAATAGCATTACTGAAGATTGAATTAATAAAAATCTTTTTTTTTAAATTGGATTAATTCGAGAAAAAAAATAGAAGGAAAAATAGGCCCACGATGAGACTAGTCTTAAAAATCATAGAATGGGTCACCCTATTTTAGAGAATTTTTTGAAAGAAATTAAAAGTGGTAATCATCTTTAAACAAAAATAGTTTTCACTTTAGATACAAAAAAAACGTTGACATTAATAACTGATAATTTTTTTCATATTTTTAAGGAAAGTATGGTTCAAAATGAAAAAAAAGTTATATATCGACATTTTTCGATATCTCAATTTGTTCCGGAGCAATCAGCGTTTAAACGTTACCAAAACTTCCGAAATCGACATTGTTTCGAAAATTATAACTCCTAAAAGAGAAGAGATAAAAATCTAAAAATTGGTGTGGATATTCCTTTCACGGAGTACAATATTCCAAAAAAAAAAAATCAGGAAAAAAAATGGTCAGGGTCACCGGCTAGGTGAAATGGCGTGGAATGTCCCATACATATGTGTGTATATGCGTATAAATGTTATTGTCTAGACTATACGGAGACTTCACGAATTGAAAAAAAATGTCTCACCACAAAAGACCAGAGATGATTACGGGTGATATAATTTGTTTGGCTATTCAGCACCTAGATAAACCATTTCTAACAGCGGATTAACGCAAACTAAACCTTCGTAAACATTTAGAAGAAAAAAACCATTTTGCCCATCGTAAACCATATCCATTTAATATTGAACCATCAGGGTTTGTTGAAAGATTACGAATCTTTGCTGGCGAATAAAAAGCGTTGCTGCCAACCTCAATGTCCGCGAAGTTGCCGTATTAAGGCACACTTGATATTAATCAATAGTGATAATAAATAATCTCGTAACATAAATATAAATAGGCATAATTATAAATTACTCTAAATTTTATTCTGCTTTGTTTAAAACATTCACTGACGCAGTTTTTTCCATAATAATCATCGATAATGTTATAATTTTTAAAGTTGTTAGGAACACAAAAGTTTTGCTTATTCGCGTAAAAAAAATATAAATAAAAGAAGTTTGCTTCCGTGGAATGCAACGAAAAATCGTCATTTTTTCATTTTTAGCGCTATCTCAATCCTTCTTTTCCAAGTTTAGGTTATAGAAACATAACAATGATTTTCTTTTTATTTCAGTGTTTTTTGTAGGCTGAATATGCCAAAAAAATTAGGCAATACAAAAAAGAAATATTTTTGGTGCATCCCAGCGATGCAAACTTCAATCCCATGCAAATTAAAAATGTTATAATTCTTCAACGGGTGGATCGATCTCAAATTTTGCGTACAGGGGTAGAAAAAAGTAATAATGCAGCTAATTATTATTGGCATTGCAGCCTTTCTGCAAAACTCCCGTACATCCTTAGTACCGGACGTACACAAATTACGTAACGCAAAATTTTCCAATTTTTGACCCCCTCCCCCAACGTAACGGGACCGTAACGCTTGGCCAAACCCCCCTATTCCGTTACGTAACGGGTGCTTTGTCGTCAATAATTGCGATTTTTTTCATACACATAACTAATTATGAAAGGATCGGGTTTATACTCTTTTTATGAAGTATATATTCATATATTTTTATACCAATTTTTATGAACAAATCTTGAAAATTAACCGAGATATATGCCTCGATTGGACGACGAAAAAAAAAAATGTATCTTCATTGTTCCATCGATATCTTTTTGAAAGGTTATCTGTAAATTAAAAGTCAACAATTTATCGATATATATACAAATGCAGCTATCGTTATGCGTAGCCGTTTTTTTATTTTGGTTTTTTTTTTCCAAAATGCCGACAGTTTGGAAATGTTTTTCTATTTTCAAGGCCCTTTTTCTGTATTCAAGCAGTCTTTAAAAATAGTAATTATCAAATGTCGAAAACGCGGATACAACCTTAGTCTCTGCGATTAAAAAAATGTTTTTAAAGAAATTGAAAATCGGTTGATAAGTTTTTAAGTATTCGCTCGGACAAGGTCGAAAAAACTAGATTAAAAAAAACGGGTTCAAATTTTTCGTTCCGTGTTTCTTGATATAAAGTTATGTTTTTTTCTAGAATATTGATACTCACATTGAAGTATCAAGTCGCGGGCGATATGACGGTTCTTCATCTTCATGATAGTTCACAAAATAATAAGAGCCTGTACTTTATCCATTGTAAATGATGCCACACCTGTAGGGACTGCAGTTTTGAAATCGTGACGTAACGCAACCCCCCCCCCCCCCCCCCCCCCAATTGTGTTACGTAATTTGTGTACGGCACCTTAGCCGAATTTTTCGCCGGGTTCTATCCGTCTCTCTATTTCCGGCATACGAAGGCTCGGGCAATCGATCAGGAGAACAAACATGGGTGACAGAGGACGACGATTCTTTGCGCCTCGAAATTGCAGTTGTTCGAAAGTTTCCAGCCTCATCAGCGCGATAATTGCCAAGCGTGTCGCGACGAGATAGCCCTTTATCCTTAATTCACCGTTGAAAAGTTTCTAACTAGTTGGTGGCTTACTTTGCGTAATTAGTGCGGCGAAGACGCAACGGGCTTGGACGCAGCTTTAATTACATGCGAATCAGGTGAAGCTTACCCGGTGAAGATGCATCGTCACGATCCCTGCTGCGCAATCTCTTGCGACCCGGTACATTCGGCTCCGTGAAATTCTTGCCGAGAGGTTTGTCTGAGGAAAGAGAATAGAGGAAAAAAAAACACATCTGTAATTATTTATTTGTTCCGATGGTGAATGGAAAATATAAAAATGTGAAAGATTTACCAGTTTCCGGTGTCGTAGGTAATAAATTGTACGTTCTCTCGTCAATGGGGGATCTCCTCGACGCTTTGCTCCTCGGAGACTGATCGAGCTGCGTAATGAAGTTGTTGATACCTCTCTCGTACTGAGAGACAAATAGGGTGCTATATTTAAGGGGCTGCATCTACCTGGAGGCCCCCAAAATTGCGAAATTCCGAAGTTTTTCGCTGGGAAACGGTTGGTGAAAAAGAAACGCATTTTTTTAACGCAAAGGTACATATGGTGTGAGCATTAAAAAAAAACAACAAAAAATGGCCGCCGGCGGATGAGTTTTCAAAATCGGTGGACGCGAACCAGTTGATGAATTCTCCAAATTTACAGGTGTCACGATGAGAAACATTGAAAGATCGTCGACGATCTCAGTTTTTGAAAATCGATCTTAATTTTTTTTTCAGTGACGTGCATCGACTTTTTTCATGGATTTTTTATGCTCAAGTTTTTATTTATCGCCACTTTGTTCAAAAAGAAAATGATGTCAAAAGTCGACGATCGTCAACGACTCGTATTTATTGTTAACTTGAATAACCCGTTTGGTTTTTAGATTTCAGATGGACCGTTTAAGTTGGACAGTGTCCACCGCCAAACGTCGCCAAGAAAATTTCATCATCTAATGGCGGCCATGTTTTTGTTGTTTTTCTTCATTTTTTGGTGATCTTACAAACTTTGATTTAACTTGACTTTCTGTGAGACGCAAAACCGAAAATCGATATTTCACCCACTTCTCGACTACTTAGAGCTCTGAAATTGTGCAAACATGCATCTAAAAAGTGACAATGCATGATTCAACTTGAAAAAAAAATATCCATAACATTTTTAACGTTTTGTGTGAAATTAGCGACATTGAATCATCCATATAAAATCTCACTAACGCATACAAACAAATGCGTAGCCGACTGTGTTTGTATGTGAAAAGTTTATATGCAGCCATTAATCGTGAGTTCAAACCCAATTACAGTCTTTGTTATTTTTTACAAGCATTCCATGTTTCTAACGTACAAACTCGTAAACTAGTAAACTAATAGTAAAATCAATTAAGGTAGTCCTATCGCCAGGCTTCAATCCATAGGATATTCAGAACTTTTTTTTGAGCTTCACTAAATATATTAATAATCGTCTCTGTAAAATTTCGGGGTCGTTTATCGACCTAATTACAGAAAAAAGAAATATTAAAATTGGCTATTTTTGTGAAAGAATTCCGAGACGACATACAAAACCCCAATTTCCGGTCGCTACAAAAGTGTATATAATAGTGGGAATCCGTCAGATTCTTAAAAATAATCAGGTTTACATACTTAACGCTTGTAGTAATCCAGTGCCGTCAAAAACAATTACGCGTATTGACCTAATTTTTATGTAATATCAAGTTTAATTTGAAGTTCCGGTATTGGATTTATTACCACTTGCTACGATAAAGAGACGCGACAGCAAGGCAACAGCTGACTGTATTCCTAACCTCATCTCACTCATTCGAATTTCCACACATATTTCATTTTTAACCGACATATTTCGCCGACATAAATTTTCCACGCTTTTTACCAGTCGTGGCCCGAATACAATGCTTTATATTTCCCGCATCTGACATTGTTTTGACAGATCGACGTTGAAAAGCATGGAGGTTAAACTCGCCTGGTTCAGTAAAAAGAGACGGAGATAGAACCAATATTGCCAAATATCAAACCTAGAAATACTGCGCGAATCGTTGGAATAACAATTTTTTCATTTTTATAATTAAATGTGAACATTCATTGAACAGTTTACACATGGAAAATTTAGTTATTACAATTTTTTTTTGCATATGTTAAAAATATTAATTGTATAAGTCTCAAGTATGATCAGTAGTTTGACTAGTGTGAAGCGATAGGACTACCTTAAGGACTAAAAAGTAGAAAATAATTTATACGTGAAAAAACAAGCTTTTATTTCATGTACTAAGTAGAAAATATTTTTTTTACCTAGTCACCTTTATGTGACTTTAAATAAAAGCTTGGGGCGCTCAAAATTTAGACGTATAATGTTTAATTTACATAAATCCGTTAACATATCTACTGTTTTTAATTTGCTGTAAAACAACCTTAGATTTCTTAAATAAAAATCCTGAAACTGAGTATAAACGTGTGATAATAATTTCTCTAATTGCTGTTGTGCGAAACTAAATACGGTTAATGAACCTGAATTGATCAAATTTATTAACCATTTAAAAAGTTGAGCGCCCCAAGCTTCCATTTATAGTCACATATAAGTTGACTTGGTAAAAAACATTATTTTCTATATCTTGTTTTTTTCTCAAATCTTTCTTTTTAAAGGCTCTAAATATATGTACCTTTGTGTTTGAAAAAAAATACGTTTGTTATACACCAACCGTTTCCAGAGAAAAAATCCGAACTTGTCCATTTTTGGGCCTCCGAGAAAGAAAACAGTCGTGCTCACCACGATCTGCTTGATGTGAGACTTCGACGACGACGATATTTTTAGAGACAAGCCCTTTATTTTCCTGTCCAGCAGCAACAAGTAGGTAGCTGTTCTGTAATCGGTTCGAGCGCTTTTCGTCAATGTCCTCCATATGTCCTCGTTTTTCTCGCCGCAAATTGCCGCCATAGTGCTCAATACCTCGTCCTCTCGTTCGAACTGCGATCGAACATTGTAAAACGTACGAAGTATCTTATTTAGTCGTGGCCAACGAGGAACAAAGTTTGCGACGGTCGAAAGTTATGAGAATAATTGTTGTTATCTCACGTTTGTCTTTTTTACAAAGGTAACGGGATTCAAAAATCCCGATGTGACCCACGGATGGGTGCACAATTCACCGATCGTAATTCTCTTCTTTGGATCGGTTTGTAACATTGCACGAATTATTCTCTTACTGCTGCTCGACAGCCAGCTAGGCTCGTCGTACTTTCCACCCTAAAAATACACAATTTAATACGAGAAAGGCACGAGACATTTTTGAGGGGTTAGGCTGTTGTGAAGATTGAAAAAAAATCATTTGTCGCATGATGCAACTGAAATTTAAGCGGCAAGTTCAATATATGGTGCACAAATCGCTGATTGACTTATGATTACTGCTATAGAACTGCTAGTGGAACTTTAAACGCGTTTTTCTCGAAACTAGGTTTTTCAAAACGGTGTACACGATTTTTCGACATCTAATGAACGGTTTGACTTGAAATTTGATACACATGTTCAGTGTAATAGTGGTTTCGGCTTGACCGACGTTTATCTTCTTAACATTTTTTTTACATTGGTTATTAATAATAATGTCAATTTTTCTCTAAAAATGGATTTTTTTTAACAGCTCGATCAAGTCAATATCATCTATTTTAAGAGAAAAAAAACTTGTTTGTTTTTCAGATCACCTGGGTGGCCAAAATCTAGTAGACCGTCAAGCTCCTCACGTTCAAAAGTCCTTGACGAGATGATTTATAACTTCTTTAATCATTGCTTTTTAGTGAAATGTGGTACACAACTTTGTTAATGTAAATACAAATAAATGTCCAAACGATTTTTTCAATCATGTTACTTATTCCTTCAAAATTGTTTCTTTCAAATAATCCTGATTTTCGGGTCGTCACGGTGGCCTAACCCCTTAATGACTTTTTTCTGATTAATTATTATCGGTAGACTCACAAGTATTTTTTTGTACAAGTTTTCTATATTATTGTCGTCGAACGGAAGGAAACCGCAGAGAAGCGCGTAAAGGAGTACTCCCATACTCCAAATATCTACTTCCGAGCCTGAGAATAAAAAAAGTCCATGTATGAATTTCTATTCGTTTGGGCTCCGATTGCCCTACGTTATTGGTGAACAAATGGCGTTTGAGTTTATCTACGTTTTTCTCGTCGCAGCCTTGTAATCGGATCACGTTAAAATCGAATTTGGAAAAATTCAGCTATCAATTCGATTCAAAAATTATTTTTTAACCAAGCATTATGATCTTATGGTATTGGAGTTTGCATCGTTGGAACGCAACGAAAATTTATATTCACATTTTTATTTCCTTATTTCTATGACGATACCACATATTTTTTACAAATTTCAGTTGCCAATCTCCCAATGAGCATCACAGAAAATAGTTAAGGTACTTTGGTGGCTCAAATCAGCTGAAAGAAATTTGAGAAAGAAAAAAAGAATGTCATTGCATTCCAAAGATACAAACTTCAGCCTCAAATGGTTTTGCTGATCAAAAAAAAGGGTCATGATTCAAACGTTTTAAATTCTCTGTATTCTTTGCGAAGAAACATTTTTCGACGGTTACCCAAATATTTCTTGCCCAGTATTAATTCCGGCGCTGCGTAGGTCGGTGAACCGCAGGAAGTATAGAGATGCGCTTGCATGCCGCCTTTTGGCTTGGCGCACAGACCAAAGTCTATGAGTTTGAGATTTTGATCTCTGTCCAACAAAACATTCTCCTGGATAACAGAAAATGTTTTTAAGATGAATAGCGCAACTTTGGACTTTCACAGTTTTACTAATCGGTACTTTTAATTTATTAGGCAAAATTAGCTTACCGGCTTGAGGTCTCTGTGCGCGTATCCCAAACTGTGCAGATAAGCAACCGCGGATACGATTTGTCGAAAGAATTTGCGGGATTCTGATTCCGAGAGTCTATTTTTTTCAACTGCAAAAGTGTAAACGTTTAGGGCTCTGCATAAACAACAAATTTCAAGATTATCCATTTTTAGTGCATTGTTTTCTAGCCTAGGGTCTTAACTTCACCTGGGAATTAGGATTTCGTAAACATTCAAAAAATTGGCCGTGTATTATAGATTTTTGTGAAGGTTCAGATCGTCCCTGGCACTACAACAAACTGCCCTGTGACCATTAACGCCCTTTTTCCTTTAGTTGTTCAAATTTTAGTCGTCCGATTCACTTTAAATTCGGACAGAGCGCAGTTTATAACACTTTTTATCGTATGGCCAGATGCCTTTTTAAATACTTTCATCCACTTATCAATAAAAAATTAATAAAATTGTTTTCTTTTGTTTATGAAGATCAAACTTTTTTCTACAGGTTGCCATTTACGTAATTCTCAAATTTCAAAAAAGTATCCGGTCATACGAAAGTTTTATTATGAGGTCGTTAAGAATGAAATGTCTGATTACCTCAAGTACCAAGTTTTAAACCCGATATCTCTGATATTTCACTGCGACAGTTCTAGGATCTTTTCTTTTATTGTATAGTAACGTCATTCATCAATATTTCAGATGCACGTTTTAGTTCATGATGATTTGTTGGATTGCGTTTCGCAGATTTGATTTCGTGAAGCTTGGATGAGCAAAATATTCGCGTTATTTTCAAATATAAGTTCCGTTGGGGAACTAATGCAATGCAGACAACTCATAGGGTCAAGGAAGTGTTTGGCAAGGATGTGTCCAATGAATGCACAGTACTATGGGGCCATTCATAAAACACGTGACCCAAAATTTATAAATATTCGACAGCCCCCCCCCCCCTCTGTGGCATTTCGTGACGGGTGCCGGTGCCCCCCCCCCCTTTCCGCTCCTCGAAATTACGTGACATGGAACTCACCCCCTTTCTGCTCGCGTTTTTTTTCAACAATAAGAAGCAAGTAAAATACTGAAACCTTTTTAATAGATTATTTCAGAACGAACAATTTATAATGTTTACTTTAAGTAAATATTTATGTAATATATAAATACGTATAATTTATACGAAGTCGAAAATTTATTCTTTATGTTATGTAACATCAATAATGAATAATTTGATCATCTTTTATCACGATGCACCTAGAATGCAATATGTTCCCAAGGATCCTACAGGTGAGTCTGAATCGATATCAAAGAAGTACAACTTCCTCGTCGTCGGAACTTTGGGTGGGCAGCACAAAATTTTTTCAGCGTCTCAGTATCACCCTTTTCCAGATTTAATATGCTTATAGGGTCACGTGACTTTTGCTCGACCCCCTCCCTCCCCCTGTGACAAAATGTGATGATTTTCCTACCCCCCCTCACTGCGTCACATGTTTTATGAATGGCCCCTATGATAATTTGAGAAGGTCCGATCTAGCCATTTCCATCTCCGAAATAAACCATTTTGTCCTTAAGCTTAAATCTTAAATTGCCCCGGGCGGCAATTTAAGAAGGCGCCAAATCAATGTGTTTGAAAAAAAACTTGTTTTACTAAAGCGCCTGGGTTCTAGGGCGCTTTAGTGAAAGTGACTTTTGATGGCTTCGCGATCTTAGCGATAGAAAATAAAACTGTTCATAGGACGAACTTTGATGAAGTAATAGATTCTTTCGCGGAAAGGAAAGCTCGTCTCGTAAAGTTGTAGCAAGATTAGATAGTAAAATTGGCTGGGATCCAAAGATTGAAGGTGTGTTTAAGACTGGCCTATGCATTGCCTATACTGGTTGTATGTATTCAATATTAATTTCACACGTAAGGAGAAGTTATTAGCAAATAGGTAATGAAGAGCGCAAATTTATTTAAGGGGTCTTCTCACTTTAGACGCTAAAAAAAGACTATTTTCATGAATTTTTTTGATACGTTTATAATATAGATATTGATATAAAAGTTGTTACACTTAATAAATACACTTTCGAAATACATTTAAAATTTTTTTTTATGTATTTATATAACCCAAACAAACCTTAACCGCGTTTTTCTCGAAACAACGTTTTTCGACGACTTGTTGATAAAATCTTGCAAACTACTGAATCGATCCTTATGAAATGTTAACCACATATTCTTTACAACTATAGCCATAGCGCATATCAAGGATTTTTTTAAATTTAGATATTCACTCTTTTTTTTTGTTGCCAAAACGGTAAAAAAATCACGTTTTTTCGAAAAATGTCCGCCATTTTGTTATTTTTGTATATATCAAAAACCGTATGATATGCGCTATAGCTATTAACATACTGAATCTAAAACCGTTTGATTTGTTGTTTCGGATGATCCATCTCCGAGATTTCATCAACAGCACAGACCTACAATTTTTTTAGGACATTTTTTTGACTACCTATTTCGTCTATAAATAGTGACTTAAATAAATCAATTTTTTTTAAAATGTATTTCGAAAGTGTATTTATTAAGTGTACCAACTTTCATATCAATATCTACAATATAAACCTATCCAAAAAATCCATAGAAATAGCTTCTTTTAGTGTCTAAAGTAAGAAGACCCCCAAGGGTTCTTATTCTCCCTGTCACAAAAAATCTCACTCAGTGTTTGTTTTGTAAGTATTTTGCAATCAATTTCAAATGCTGGAGGAGAAGGACGCCAATGTCAAGTTTTTGTCCAGGCTCGGAAAAAATGTTGATCCGGGGCTGCTGAGAGCAAGGTGGATAAAGATGAGCTGAAAGCTGCAGTGGAAGCAGATACATCTCACAGTCTGCGTGAATCAGCAGCAAGGTGTAACCTCACTATTCCAAGAATATTAAAGCATTCGCAACAAATCAGTAAGGTTGATAAACTGGAAATCAGACATTTCATACTTACAATCTAATATTATACTAAAAGTACATTTTTTATTTTTCTTTTCAGTTCAACCTAGTTGCCAGAACAACCTACACCGATTGGCCATGCGGTGATGGTGGCACTTTGTTTAAATTAGTATAACTTCATTGTTTATCGATATGTATGGATGAAAAAAAAAGTAAAATTTGGCGAAACTATGTATCAATTTTATGTAAAACCCTGACCTCGTCATCCTAATATTCTTGACAGAAAAAGACATTCAACATCGAGCCTAATTACTCGAATATCGTCAAAACTACCCTCAGCCTCTGTTGATGGTTAAGAATGCATCTATACGAACCGATGTGATCGAAAAGTTCGCCGCCCGAACAGTGCTCAATTATCATGAAGTAATGACTCGCAGTTTCGACTACTTGGTACAATTTGCATATATGCTGATGCGACAAAGTTTTCAGAGCTTCGATCTCGAGTTTTACACGTGGCAAATCGTCCTGCAACAAAGAATGATATTTTTCGACATTGCGTTAGCACACTTAGCGAAGATTCGAGGTTACGAACAAATCCGAACAATTGACAAAATCCAGGAACATCACCAACGAAAAATCTTCAAATTTGTGTAAATTCATCGAAAAATCGTTGAATTCCAACTGTTTCTATGAAACTCACTCCAAGAGCTGCTTTTTCCATAATCTTAACCGCAACTTTTTCACCGGTCGCGACATGCGTTGCGAGCTTGACTTTGGCAAATCCACCGCAGCCGATGGTTTTTTCGAGCTCGTAGAGTCCTTTGAGTGCCACAGGACGAACCATCGCGGCGCAATCTCACAAGAGCCCCGGCCTAAATTAACGAACGAATAATAAAACAATGCCAGCTGAGCGTTAAAGGACGCATCACTTTTTTTGAACCGAACGTTTGTAACGTAAACAATTTGACAGCCAACCGGCGAATGTCTGCCAATTTCGTGTCGCAAGGCTGCCACTAGCCGATGCGGCCTTTATCCAGAGATTAGTAGGGAGATGTACAACGCTCCCCTTTTCGGCGTGCCTCAGAAAGGGCGCTAAATCGCGGCGGCGAGTACGGGAATATGATTTTGTGTGCATCGCCTCTGTCGAGGTTGCAGATTCCCTTGTAGCCGCGCGAGTCGTGAGCACCGCTCAAGTCGATATCGCAGCCAGCGTGCACACGAATGGGTAGCTCGGTGGGGGAAAAGTCTCTGCCCCTCGCTCACTCGACAGGCAAACGGAGCGAGGTTTTCCGTCCGATCGAGCTCGACATATGTGTGGCCGTACTGCGGATTGGAATATGCATTAAATGAATTTCAAAGAGAAAAACATGTATCGAGAAAATTGTTTTCTCTCGGTTGGCCATTTATGCCAGAATGCGGGTTAAAAAAATTAACGACGAACCGCGTTGAAAAATAAAACGCCGAAACGACCGTGGAAGGTTCAAAAAGAAATCTTGAGCCTTTGCCGCGGTCGTTACGGCGTTTTTTTTTCAACAGTAAACATTATGAATAAGCGTATATCATAAATGTTTTTCTATCCTCAATGAGCGTCGTGGCTCAGTTGACAGCGTGACGGATTGACGATGCTTGCGGTCCAGGTTCGATCCCTGGTTAATCGACTTTTTTAATCTATTTTTTTTCTTCATTTTATATTCAAAAAATTTTGAACTTACTCTCGCGAAAGCGAGAGTAAGTTCGTAATTAGTTCGTAACAGTAAAGAGTAAGTTCGTAAGAGAGTAAGTAAGAGAGTAAGAGAGTAATGCCTGGACATGCGAACTTACTCTCGCATGTCCAGGCATTATTTATGATATTTAATTCATATATGTTTAAATTTAAAAAAGACATTGGCTACCGGGGATCGAACCCGCATCTTCTGCACTCAGAGCCCGCAGGCTGATATATCAACCGCGAGGCTCTTGTGACTGCAAACCTGCCTTACGCATACACACTTATCCAACCTTAAAAAAAGTTTGCTGCATACCATTTGCATATTGTTTTTATGACCCCAAAGTATTATTGAAAACAAATGAAAACGATTTTTCCAAATTCCTAGAGTGGGATTATCCCTTAAAGAAAAGAAATTGATTTTTTGATCGTTGTAAATGTATATCCCCTCTTAAAGACTTTAAGGCTTCGAAAAAATCGTTTTCAATTGTCTTCAATAATACTTTGGGGTCATAAAAACAATATGCAATTGGTATGCAGCGAATTTTTTTTTTAAGGTTGGATAAGTGTGTATACGTAAGGCAGGTTTGCAGTCACAAGAGCCTCGCGGTTGGTATATCAGCGTGCGGGCTCTGAGTGCAGACGACGCGGGTTCAATCCCCGGTAGCCAATGTCTTTTTTTAAATTAAACATATATGAATTAAATATCATAAATAATGCCTGGACAGGCGAGAATAGTTAAAGCGAGAGTAAGTTCGAAATTTTTTGAATATAAAATGAAGAAAAGAAAATAGATTTAAAAAAGTCGAGTAACCAGGGATCGAACCCGGACCGCATCGTCAATCCGTCACGCTGCCAACTCAGCTACGACGCTCATTGAGGATAGAAAAACATTTATGATACACCCTTATTCATAATGTTTACTGTTGAAAAAAACGCCGTAGCGACCGCGGCAAAGGCTCAAGATTTCTTTTTGAACCTTCCACGGTCGTTTCGGCGTTTTATTTTTCCATGCGGTTTGTCGTTGATTTTTTTAACCCGCATTCTCGGCATAAACGGCCAACCGAGAGAAAACAATTTTCTCGATACATGTTTTTCTCTTTGAAATTCATTTAATGCATATTCCAATCCGCAGTACGGCCATACATTGTCGAGCTCGATCGACGGAAAACCTCGCTGACCAGTGCAGCCAGATCGCGCGTAAAAGTTGCCCCCTCTCTAGTCTCTTACGCGCCCATCACACAATCATAGTCGCGCGTGTCCGAAAGCGAGCGACGCTCTGACACACCTTCGGAAAGAGCCGAGCACGGTCGAAGTGTCACGACCGCGCCTTCGGCTGCTACACCAAGGCATGGACGCTGAGCACGTTCATGCGCGGCCAAGCCGAAACGAAGGCTTCGAGGGAATAAGCAATCCGAGCACGACTCGTGCGTGACGTCACCGACGGCACGCGCGAGGCTTTTACATGATTTCAATGCTTATTTAGCAATTGATTCTCTGCGTTATTAATGTATACAAAAAAATGTATCGCGCAGTCTGATCGCTTATTTTTTTATTTTATACGTTAATTTGAATATAATAATAAATCTAAATTACAACTTATTTATCTTATATAAAATTGTTTATGCTTTTCTCGCACCCGTCCTTATGCCAAATAAATTATAATTCATAAAAGTAAGCGGAAATATATTTATATTCGTATTATTATATTAATTCTCATACTTTCATCAAGCGATAAAGCATTGTCCCCAAAAACAAGCCATCCGGCCGCGAATTGTAAGTACAGAAAGTGCACATATTCGACAAGCGATGAGATGGTCCCGTTGGTGGCGTTCCTGACTTTGGTCCGCAGGGGCCCGTAGTGCAAATTTTTCTCCAAATTTTTCATAATTTCTCATATTTTAGTCATATCTGAGATTTTCCGAGAAAAAACGATTTAAAACAGATTCAAGTACTGGTCTATTTCCCAAAAACACATTTTTTTTACTCAAACTTCATGATTTCTCATTTTTTCCCCGGAAATTTCTCTTTTTCCTATGACCTGAGTGAACGGCTGCGGAGATATTCGGAGAAAAGTTAAAGATGAAAAGAAATGAGATTTTCGTTAAAAAACTTTTTATTATTATTATTTTTTTCCGGAAATATCCCTTTTCCTATTACCTGAGTGAACGGTTGCGGAGATATACAGAGAAAATTTAAAGATGAAAAAAAAATGAGATTTTCGTAAAAAAAAACTTGATATTTCTTTTTCCGGAACTTTTTCTTTTTCCTATTGAGTGAACGGCTGCGGAGATATTCGGAGAAAAGTTGTAGATGAAAAAAAAAAAGATTTTCGTAAAAAAAACTTATTACATTTTTTATCCCTCACAATTCTGAGAAATAATGAATTTCCGAAACTTTTGCAAACATTATTTTCCTTAAGGGGTAACACCACTGTAACGGCCTGCCACGAAGCGATTTAGACAAATAATGCTTGGGCTAATTATTAAGCATATATTGAAGTATATTGCAAAAATTTTTTTGGGAAAATATTACAAAATGGCGACACTGCAGCAAATTCTTCCGAGGCATGTTGAACTTAAGGTGCTCTACGGCATGCAGTATAACTTCTGTCAATTTTATTCTGGACAAAATAATTTTTTTCAAATTAAATCTCGATGTGTGTAGCTAGTGAACCACGTAGGGGATTTTAGAAATATTGATTTTTGAGTAATTGCCGAGTATTTGACTAAAAATGTTCAATTTTTCTAAGATAGTTATTTTTTAATAAATATTGTTTAAATTAACTTATCGAAAATCCCCTACGGGGTTCAGTAGCTACGCTCATGTAGACTTAATAAAACAAAATTCTTCTTTTTAGATTAAAATTGGCACAGTTATACTGCGCGCCGTAGAGGTTCGACATGCTTCGGAAGAATTGCTGCAGTGTCGCCATTTTGTAATATTTTCGGATAAAAATTTATAGCCATATACTTAAATATATGTTCAATAAATACCGCAAGTATTATTTGTTTATCACATTTTCTTCCGCCAAAAAAAATATTAAAAAATACGCTTCCTGTAAGGTCGTTACAGTGGTATTACCCCTTCAAGTCTTCATATAATTTCCAAGATTTTCCCGTGATCGTGATTAAAATGATGAAATATTCGGAAAAATTCGAAAAAAAATCGGAAAAACTCGGTTGTTTGCGTAAAAATAATTGTCCGCCAAACTCTGAATTCTTCTTATTTGTTCCAATTCATAGAAAAAATCGGAAAAATTTTCCGGAAAAAATCGAAGTTTTTCGGAAAAAAATTTGCACTAGGGGCGCGGGATCGTACCCCGCGCTCAGTGCTTTTTTTTCAATTATTATTACTATTAATTCTTATTTGATTGGTTATTTTTATTAGTAATCATTATTATTTTAATTAGTTATCTTTTAGTGTCGAAAAATTTATCGCGCACTCTGACCGCTTATTTTATCACTTTGTACGTTAATTTAAATACAATAATAAATCTAAATTACAACTTATTTATCTTCTAAAAAATTGTTTGCGCTTTACTCAAACCCGTCCCTATGCCAAATAAATTGTAATTCATCAAAGTTAGCGGAAATATATTTATATTCATATTATTATACTCATTCTTATTTACTTTCATCAAGCGATAAAGCATTATGGTAATGCATTATGATAAAGCATTATGATAATGCTTTATCGCTTGATGAAAGTATATGAGAATGAATATAATAATACGAATATAAATATATTTCCGCTAACTTTTATGAATTACAATTTATTTGGCATAGGGACGGGCGTGAGTAAAGCGCAAACAATTTTTTAGAAGATAAATAAGTTGTAATTTAGATTTATTATTGTATTTAAATTAACGTACAAATTAATAAAATAAGCGGTCAGAGTGCGCGATAAATTTTTCGACACTAAAAGATAACTAATTAAAATAATAATAATAACTAATAAAAATAACTAATCAAATAAGAATTAATAGTAATAATAATTTTTAAAAAAGTACCGAGCGCGGGGAACGATCCCGCGCCCTTAGTGCAAATATTTTCCGAAAAACTCCGATTTTTTCCGAAAAAATTTGCAGATTTTTTCCGAATTTTTCCATGAATTGGAACAAATATAAAGAATTCGGAGTTTTGCGGACAATTATGTTTACGCAAACATCCGAGTTTCTGCGAATTTCTCCAAATATTTCATAATTTTAATTACGATCACGGGAAAATCTCGGAAATTATATGAAGACTTTAAGGGGTAACACCACTGTAACGACCTTACAAGAAGCGGATTTTTTGAAATTTTTTTTTTGCAGAAGAAAATGTGATAAACGAATAATACTTGCGGTATTTATTGATCATATATTTAAGTATATTGCTAGAACTTTTTATCCGAAAATATTACAAAATGGCGACACTGCAGCAATTCTTCCGAAGCATGTTGAACCTCTGCGGCACGCAGTATAACTGTGCCAATTTTAATCTAAAAAAAAGAATTTTGCTTTATTAAGTCTAAATGAACATTTTTAGTCAAATACTCGGCAATTATTCAAAAATCAATATTTCTAAAATCCCCTACGTGGTTCACTAGCTACACTCATCTAGATTTAATTTTAAAAATAATTTTGTCCAGGTTAAAATTGGCACAAGTTATATTACGTGCCGCAGAGCACCTTAAGTTCAACATGCCTCGGAAGAATTTTGTGCAGTGTCGCCATTTTGTAATATTTTCCCATAAATTTTTTCGCAATATACTTCAATATATGCTTAATAATTACCCCAAGCATTATGTGTCTAAAACGCTTCGTGGCAGGCCGTTACAGTGGTTTACCCCTTAAGGAAAAGAATGTTTGCAAACATTTCGGAAATTCATTATTTCTCAGAATTATGAGGCATAAAAAATGTAATAAGTTTTTTTTACGAAAATCTCATTTTTTTCATCTATAACTTTTCTTCGAATATCTCCGCAGCCGTTCACTCAGGTCATAGGAAAAAGAGAAATTTCCGGGAAAAAATGAGAAATTATGAATTTTCAATAAAAAAAAAATGTGTTTTTGGGAAATAGACCAGTACTTGAATCCGTTTTAAATCATTTTTTCTCCGAAAATCTCAAATATGACTAAAATATGAGAAATTAGGAAAAATTTAGAGAAAAATTTGCACTAGGGGCCCCTGCGGACCGAAGCTAGGAACGCTACCAACGGGACCATCTCACCGTTGTAGAATATGTGCACTTTCTGGTACTTACGATTCGCGGCCGGATGGATGATTGGTTGGTTTTTGGGGATAATGCTTTATCGCTTGATGAAAGTATGAGAATTAATATAATAATACGAATATAAATGTATTTCCGCTTACTTTTATGAATTATAATTTATTTGGCATGAGGACGGGTGTGAGTAAAGCGTAAACAATTTTATATAAGATAAATAAGTTGTGATTTAGATTTATTATTATATTTAAATTAACGTATAAACTAAAAAAATAAGCGATCAGAGTGCGCGATACATTTTTTTGTATACATTAATAACGCAGAGAATCAAGAGTTAAATAAGCATTGAAATCATCTAAAAGCCTCGCGCGTGCCATCGGGTGACGTCACGCGCGAGTCGTGCTCAGATTGCTTTTTCCCTCGAAGCCTTCGTTTCGGCTTGGCCGCACATGAACGTGCTCAGCGTCCATGTGTTGGTGTAGCTGCCGAAGGCGCGGTCGGGACACTTCGACCGTGCTCGGCTCTTTCCGAAGATGTCCGAGCCTCGCTCGCTCACGGACACGCGCTACTATGATCGTGCGATGGGCGCGTAAGTGACTAGAGAGGGGGTAACTTTTACGCGCGATCTGGCTGCCTGCCTCGCTCCGTTCGCCTGACGAGTGAGCGAGGGGCAGAGACTTTTCCCCCACCGAGCTACCCATTCGTGTGCACGCTGGCTGCGATATCGACTTGAGCGGTGCTCACGACTCGCGCGGCTACAAGGGAATCTGCAACCTCGACAGAGGCGATGCACACAAAATCATATTCCCGAACTCGCCGCCGCGATTTAGCGCCCTTTCTGAGGCACGCCGAAAAGGGGAGCGTTGTACATCTCCCTACTAATCTCTGGCGTTTATGCGCCGTAGCGCGTTGGCAGCACCGGCGCTTTTTACTCGACTCGCTTCATTCGTGATATCGTAATTAAGTTTGCTGGCTCGGCTGCGTGAGGTTAAAATTCGTTCAAATTCCTTGCGAGAGGAGTGTCAAAGATCGAAAAAAATGCCGGCTCTGGATAAAAGAAAGGGCGATGATATTCTCGCGCTTGTTCCCGCCTCGAAAAGGACGAAAAATGAAGTGGTTTTCAGCAGCAGAGAAAAAGCCGTTGTCCAAAGCGTGAGTTAACCTAAAAATAACGCCGTCGCGCTTGTCTTCTTATTATCGTCACCTGTTGTTTTAACAATACGCCAAATATAGAAACTATGATTTCTCAACGTTCCATCCACAAAGAGAATCAAATGTGAATAACTTTACTTCGAAAGGGCCCCCCGAGAACGTCTTCCTTGCTGGCTCCGATAATGCTACTCGAGGGTCACGGCGGTGACATTTTTTCGCTCGAGTTTCATCCGGAGGGGCAATACCTCGCGTCAACGGGATTCGACAGACAAATATGTGAGTGGTCGGCAGGGAACAAAGCCGATAAACGTAGAAACAGATTTTCGGCAAACTCAAACAAACAAACTCCAAAGCTGTTGGTTTTTATCAATTTTATCATTGATCTTTCCGCCAGTCATATGGAACGTGTACGGAGAGTGCGAGAATATCTCAGCCATGTCGGGCCACAGCGGTTCCGTAATGGAGATGCATTTCAGCCCCGACGGCAGTAACTTGTACACAGCCAGCACGGATACTACTTTAGGACTGTGGGATCTCGCCGCAGGAACGAGAATAAAAAAGCTGAAGGGTCACACGTCTTTTGTTAATTCGGTGTCCGGGGCCAGAAGAGGACCTACTCTGCTTTGCTCCGGTGGAGACGACAGTACCATCAGGGTGTGGGATCCGAGAAAAAGGGGACAGTGTTACACGTTGAACAACACGTACCAGGAAAGAGAATTTCTACTAAAATAAACAATCATTTGCCATTGTTGTTTAATTACAGATCAATATTGGCTGGGTACTTCTGTAGTAATTCGCACCTACATTGAGAAAGCCTGCTGTATATTATTCGCTTGAAATATTCCTTTCACAAGCACGAGTATTTGAGGGCTTAGGCCACAGTAACTGGTATAAAATCGTGTGCGAATTTAACAATTTTTTTTCGTACGAAAAAGAGATTTACTAATATAATTAATTACACATCTATTTAGTATGAATATCAAGCTGTTAGAAAATATTTTTTTTTTTTCAATGTACAAAATGGTCGACTACTAATATTTTCTTTTGTTATTTTTTTAGGCGCTCCGCGGCGTGACATTTAGCATCCACAATTTTTACCTAGAACAAAAAACAAAAATTCTCGTCAATCTACATTAGAATATCTAGAGAAGTACGTACGGAATTAAAAAAATATTGTTTTATTGAAAAGTTGTAGGTATTTGAACTTAGGGGGGGAGATATACACCTAGGAGCCGGAAAAAAGGTCATTTTTGTGAATTTTTTCAAGGAAAACGATTTGAAATTTCGGATTGTGGTTTTAATTATCTAAAAGTATATACATTCAAAAATATGTTCAATTTTCTTTATTTAAAAATATCAAAAATATACAAGGATATTGTATGATCCTTGGAGCGTCGTAAAAAAATCTGCGTATACGGTAACCACTGGCGTTTCTTCAAAAATCATCTGAAAAAAAAAACCAAAAAGATTATTAAATTAGATACTATAATCTAGTACTTGTCATAGCCGATTTTGAAAATATCGATTTATGACCAAATGGCGGACGTTTGAACATAAATAGTGATTTTTGGGCCAAAAATTAGTTATTATTTTGCCTATAAAACAAAAACTAAGTAACGGAAAAAAAATCCTATGACAAGTACTAGATAATGGTGTATAGAATAACCACGAAATACCTCAAGGCAATCGGTTCATTGGTTTTCGAGAAATTTTGGGTACCGATTTGAAAAATGTGGTTTTGAGAAAAACGCGTTTGAAAATTTGGGAATGAATAAATCATGAAATTTGTCAACTTACATGGAATCATCGATATCAGGCCCATAGTGTAGATCTTCTACGGTCGACGGAATGTTCATAGCTTTTAAATCGATTTTTTCGACCATATAGGTGTATATCCCCCTTAAGAAATGAATTTTCAGTGAAAAATTTCGTTATAACTGTTCATAAACTGCTCATAAAATGAAAAGTTTTAGATTAATCAGAAATTCCGTACGCACTTCTCTGCGAAATGCAATTAGGAACATAACTTTTAAATTTGAAGTAAATCGAGTGAAAATTGTTGAAGTCATTTGTCACGCCAATAGGAAAAAAGCTGTTTCGAGAAAAAGGCGTTTAAAGTTTTAGATACTCTATGGCCGTGCCAGGGGTCGGCTTACGTTATACGCTCAGAGTCGGTGAAAAAAAATATCTTGCTATAAATCGAATAGTAACTTATTCTTATGATGATAAAGCACCGTTTCAGCCAAAAAAAAAATCGATTTTTTGAAAATTTTACTGTGGCCTTACCCCTTAAACGGTTCATCCGAAATCTAAAAAACAAACGGGTTATTCAAGTTAACAATAAATATGACTCGTTAACGATCGTTGATTTTTTAAGTCATTTTTTTTAAACGTGACGACGAATTGAAACTCGAGCATACAAAATCTATGAAAAAAAGTCGTCATTTTTACGTAAGTATTAAAAAATGAAGATCGATTTTGAAAAAGTCAGATCGTCAACGTCCTTTAAATGTTTCTCATCGTATCTCCTGTAAACGTGGAAACAATCCATCAAGTGGTTCCCGAGATATGTCCACCGACTTTGAAAACAGTGTTTCGAGAAAAACGCGTTTAAACCTTGAAGTATGGTGCATAAATTCAATTTTAGGAATATTTCAATTAAATTTCCAGAGACTATCAGTTGTGGCGATACTATCGAATACAAATATTTTCGGAAAATGCTATTTTTTTTACCCATTTAGATGTAGCCCGTTAATTCTGAATTGATCGCGCAGGTAACATCAACGACCTTCAATGACACGGCGGAGCAGGTGATCAGCGGCGGAATTGACAATGACATCAAAGTATGGGATCTAAGAAAGAACGCGGTTTTGTACAAACTCAAAGGACATTCGGACACAGTGACGAGCGTCAGTCTCAGCCCCGATGGCTCGTACATTCTCTCAAACGCTATGGACAATACTCTCAGGATATGGGACGTAAGACCTTTCGCACCTTACGAGAGATGCGTTAAAATTCTATCCGGGCATCAGCACAACTTCGAGAAGGTTTGAAAACGAATCTGACGAGTCGCTTCTGCATTTTCAGTTATTAACCTCCCCCTTTGTCCAAGTGAAAACTGAAATACAAACACTACTCGAAAAATACTCTTCTCTGCCTATCTTTTATCAATAATTCGACTTTCAGAATCTCTTGAAGTGCGCTTGGTCTCCCGACGGGAGCAAAGTATCGGCCGGTTCCTCGGATCGCTTCCACTACGTATGGGACACGACTACGCGACGAATTCTCTACAAATTACCCGGACACAACGGCTCCGTGAACGATGTCGATTTTCATCCGAAGGAGCCTATAGGTGAGCGATCCCAGAGTAAAATCGCGCTGCTTCTTTTAAATGCCAAGGTTTTTTAACATTTTTTTCTTATTGCAGTGTGCTCGGGCTCGAGCGATAAACAGATCTACCTGGGGGAAATCGAAACGACCGGTTGAACATCCTTAGAACGTCTTATGTGTACCATACCTTCGTAATAGAGTGTAAATGTTATAATAATTGAAAAAAAAAATCGCGATTTCGTTAACTGTATTCATGAAAACGACACTAAAATAAAATTGGTATTTTATTTATTTATTCGAAACAAATAAAACACCAATTTGGAGGGACGAATTGCTGCAATTAACGTCAAAGTTACGTTGCACCGCGTCATTTATTCTTCAGTACCTACGATTTTCATTTACGGAGATCGCGCGAACCAATTTCGCAATAAGAGAAAACGAGAAATCATTTTTACCGACTGATGGTATACAGCCTCGCGTCTTCAGGTTGACACAAAAGATCACAGGTGTCGCCGCTATCTTCGTCCGCGTATTTGTCAGATTGCGTTTCGTTCATCGCGGATTAAATTTTCCAATAACATACACGTCTTAGGTGCAGTATATATTTTTGTCATTTTCGCACCTTGACGAAAACTTATATATTTTTCATTCCACTTTTTGACAATCACTCGCAACCTGCTCGCTCCGTCGAGTCTTCCTCGTGAGTAAAATACTTTTAATTTCTATACAACATAACGTCGACACTTTTTTTACTACCATGCAAAACTCGAGTGTACATTGGATTCTTTGTTTTTGTGCCCAATATTGCAATTCCGCTGAAGTCACATTTTATTGAGCTTTTTGCGCGATTATTCAATCAGCAAGGTCATTCGTGTATCTTGGCAGTCGAAATTTCAAGAGACAGCCTTGAACCTCTGAGCATCATCAATTCCTGTATTGCACAACCTTGCGTCACAATGAATGAAAAACGTTTTTTGCGTTACAGGTAACGCATAGATCTCCAATATTTTCTTACAATGGCTTCGCCATGGGCTACGATACAAAAGCAGGACGAGAACGTAAGTTTCGAAGAAATTGAAGCGGAAGAGCTGGTAAAAAGTCAGCAAGAGAGGTAAACGTTTTTATCTTTCAGAAAATCTCACGGTGCAAATAATAAAAAATGTTTTTATGGATTAAGGGGTTAGGCTACTGTGGTGACCGAAAAATCAGGGTTATTTGGAGAAATTAATTCCAAAGGAATAAGTAAGATCATTGAAAAATCTTTTAGGCATTTATTTGTATGTACATTAACAAAGTACATACAAATAAATAAAAGAAAACATAAATATTAAAAGCAAAATATTAATAAATAAAGAAGTTAGAAACAATCGCATGAAGGACTTTTGAACATGAGGGGCCTAACGGTGTACTTGATTTTGACCACCCGGTTTAAGCGAAACAAAAAAAACGAGGTTTTATTTAAGGAGCTTCTAGCGGCCCATTCGAGTCAACGGACAGATTATGAATGTTTTTTTTTCTAATGAACCTCAAAAAATCTACAGAATGATTTATTCTGTAGATATGAATTTTTCATAAAATATATAATTAAAGAGCATAATTATACATTTGTATATTTCTTTTACATGGATAAGAAAAACTTTTGTGTTCCTATCAACTTGAACAAGTATAACATTATCAATGATTATTATCAAAAAACAGTGTCAGTGCATGTTTCATACAACTGAGAATAAAATTTTAAGTCATTTATAATTATGCCTATATATATTTATGTCACGAGATTATTTGTTATTGCCATTAATTTATGTTAAGTATTCGTGAAATGCAGCAACTTCACCAACATTGACTTTGGCAGAAATGCTTTTCATTTACCAGCCAAGATTTGTAATCTTTTATCAAACCTTGATAGTTCAATATTGAATATATATGGTTTACGATGGGCAAGATGGGTTCTTTTTCTAAATGTTTACAAAGTTTGCATTAATCTGTCGTTAGAAATGGTTTATCTTGGTGCTAAACAGCCGAAATAATTACATCACCCATAGTGTCAACATCTTGCCCATTTGACCGCACGTAAAATACATACATTAAACTATTTTTTACCTCTGGCGTTTTGCCGTGAAAAAGTTTCAAAAAATTCGTAAAGATTCAGTATAGTCTAGACAATAACATATATTTTTATTATTTCTTGAATTTTGGCTTGTGGTTAACGGTTCAACCTCCTTAAAATAGATAATATTGGCTAAGACACGACTGAGGTTTTTAAAATTATCGCGTTGCATTCATCAAAAAAATCAATTGAATTTTTTTCGGTTTTTCGAGGAAAAATGACATTGTTAATAAGAAATGAAAAAATTTGTTAAGATGAAAAATGTCGGTCAAGAATAAACTACTATTACACTGAATAAGTGTATTCAATGTAAAGTCAATTCGTTCATTAGATGGCAAGAGATCGGGTACACCGTTTCGAAAAACAGTTTCGAGAAAAACGCGTTACACGTTTTACCAGCAGTTATACCTTTGTAATTATAAGTTTACCTTCAATCTGCGATTCCTAAACCATAAGATGGGCCGTCCTCTTCAATTTAAGTCGCTTCCGAGCGTGGAATGAGTGTTCGTGATTTTCACAATTGGCTGACCCCTTAAGGGGTTATATACAGTCAGAAGGCCCAAAAAGATCGATTTTTCGAGAATTTTTCTTAAGACCTTCAAATCTATTATCGTTAAAATTTGTACACATTCCAGTAATTTTTAACTGTATTTTAACATTTTTTATTTGTAAAAATAATTATCTTGAAAGCTGCTATAGCTGATCTTCGGGAGCATCCCTAAAAAAGGCGTCTTGTGGTGAGCACGATATCTCTGAACTGGATCATCTAAAATGAAAAAACCGAAAATATTTCGTTAATATAATGGATTATCTTGTAATTGATCGAAGGAATAAGCAAAATAATCATTTTTGACAAAATGGCGGCTTCTAAGAAAAATCGATTTTTGACAAAAATGTAGCCTTAAATTGTTTATAAAATGGAAAATGTTTATCGGTGAGAAAAAACCTTCGATTAGTTACTAAAAAATATACTTGAAAATATTGTGTTAAAATTTGAGACT
This sequence comes from Ophion ellenae, assembly GCA_963210295.1. Taxonomy (NCBI): domain Eukaryota; kingdom Metazoa; phylum Arthropoda; class Insecta; order Hymenoptera; family Ichneumonidae; genus Ophion; species Ophion ellenae. The sequence goes on along the minus strand of OY723391.1, from coordinate 36,517,048 downwards.
GATCGGTTCAGTAGTTTTTGACAAATCTTGCTCGCCGACTTTAAAAACACAGTTTTGAGAAAAACGCGTTTAAACTTTGAAAAGCATTTTACATATAGTAAAAAAAAACAATTACAAATGTGCATGTACCTTTGACAATATTCGCCGGATTGACACGAATTTTTCTGTGTGTGTACTTAAATATATGTCCATTACGAAAATAAAATTTAAAGAAAATCGATTTTGCGAAAATTTTAACTGTATTAACCCCTCAAAGAAAAACATTCCTGTTTGTAATAAAATAAATACTAACAATTTACAAGGTACACAGAATCGTAAGATACGGACAAAGTTGTAATAATCTTTTGAGAATTCCTTCATTCAGGTGGCCAAGGAGGAATTAGTTCCATTAGGGAATAGAGAATAAACCTAAGCGGTGACATTTCACTCTGGGCTTCATCACGAAATAATAAATAGTCCAAGATACCCACCTTCACAGACGAATTCGCACACTCCTTTGTTTTAGGGAGTTTAAAAAATATGCGAAACCACAAGCGGAACCAGAAATTCCCGAGGAATGCGAAGAGTGCGCTCTGGATGGCACGGATAGCGACGCTGTGATCGCACAACTGCTACAAAATCAGTACAACAGAGAACACGACTTGATGTTGAAGAGGACCGAAGAAAAGTTTAACGGCGCTTCGAAAGGTACTCAAATTTTTTTTCTCAAGGAGAACTTATAAAAACTCTGAATTTTCCACTGTTAACGTACTTTCCACTTTCGTGACGTTGAAATTTGCACCGTTACAATGCAACAATTTTTATTCGCCATTTTGTGACTAATTTTTTATGATCATCCAGTCAATTTTTTGCGAATTGAAGTCATAAATTTCTAATAAAAAGACGCAAAAACGTTTCAGTGATTTTTCGCAGCCCAAATCGACCAAAAAAAAATGGGGCGACTAAAAATAATTAATTTGGTCCGTAACAATGTTTCTTTCGCAAATATTCCGAAGAGCAAATTTCAATAAACTTCGAATTACGAATGAATTCGCACGCTCTCCTAACAAAAGAAAAATTTCAGTCAACATATCGTACTCGAATTATCGAGCCGGCCCAACGACGGATCCGGAAGAGACGATCGCGAACAACGACGAGGAAAAGGATTTGGACCGATTTGTCGTGAGTGAAACATGAAATTGCCCAATTGCGAAACAACCGCGCGATAACATATATACGTGTATATATTTGGTCATGCAAATATTCATTCACTTTTTTTTTCCGGGATTACAGAGCGTCGAGAAGGAGTACGCAGACATAAAGCGTTGCGGTTACAAAAAGATGGGCCAAGGTTCGGAAATCGTGACGAAGCACGATATGCTCATGTCCGCGAGAATAAACGCTTGTAGGGTTTTGGAATTTCCGCCTGGTATACAGACAGGCGACACGGGAGGCTTCGATGCCAAACTCAACAACAAAGTGTTCAATACTCTGAGGGCTCACAGTCACGCTCACTGTGCTCGCGAGAAAGCCAAAGCGAGACCTCACACGAAATAGCTCATTGCCACTCAATTAACGCGCGCGCCTTGCTGTTACTTACGAACTCATATTGAGATGAACAACAAATATTTATTAAAGTTGCAACTGTGACTGCCAATGAAAAAAAAAAAAGAAGTATTTTTGTCATCCTACCAGGATCGGAGAGATAGAGAGAGAAAAACCAATGGAACATCTTCGGTAACGAAAACAAAACATCGTGTTCCGCGTCTTTCTTCGTCAGGTAAAAAAAAACGCTTGACGTGTGGTGGGTACGATTCGAACGAAAATCTATAATTATTCAACGAGGCAATGGCGAAAAAATTCCGAATAAACGTAATTTGCCTTCGCAAACCTTCGATTATTTTCGTTGGTACCGTGCCCACGTGATTGGCATCACAACGCCCCGATAAGTATTCTCAACAAAACACAAACAATCGCGAGAAAACAAAACCCGATTTCATCGTAGTTCAATAGTGGGCGGTTTGACGGGTATCTTCCCGAGGATAAATTGATCCGAAATGTACAAGTTTTTCTCGTCGTCGGTCAATTTGCCCTCGAGGGTGTAAGCGGTCTCGTCGATGATCGACGAGGTCGTGATCGTGCCAAAGTTCGTTTGTCCGAAGGCTCCACCGGACGACATAGTCGTTTGGGCCGAGCCGAAGGGTGCGTTCATCAGTTGTTGAGAGCGTGGAGCAAACGGATTGCTGGTGGTGGTAGTGCTGGTGGTCGAGGCGAACGGGGTACTGGGTGCATTGCCGAAAGCTCCGAAAGCCTGAGGATTCTGAGGTGCGTTTGCCGTTGCGAAAGGTGATCCGCCGGTATTGGCTCCGTAATTTTCGTTCCCGGATTGCATTGAGCCGCCGAAAGCCGAGTTTCTCGCGAACGGCGAGGTCGCGGTTGGCCCGAAAGGTCCGCTCGGAGCGCCGAAGGGTGCGGACGTGGTCGTCGAAGAGGCAGCGAAGGGCGATGCGGCGAGGGCCCCGAAACTGTTGGTCGTCTGGACGTTCGATCCGAAAGTCGTCGCTTGCGCGCCCGCGCCACCGAAAACGTTGCTCGTCGGTATCGTGGGATTTTCGAACGATGGCTGCGGCCCGAACGACGTGAACGGTGCCGGGGTCGCGCCGAATGCTCCGGCAGCTCCGAATACCGGAGCCCCACCGAACGCCGGGGTGCTCTTCGGTTGGGCGAATATCGAAGTCGAGCCTATGCTCGTGGAGCTCGCGGGAGACCCAGCCGACGATCCGAATATCGAATTGCCCGGTTGCACGGTGGCGTTGTTGCCGAAAATACTCGGCGAACTCGTCGTAGCGCCGAACAACGTCGAGGACGGAGCTCCGAAGAGGCCGTTGCTCGCCGTGGTCGTCGTGCCGAATACCGAGCTCGTCGATTGCGCGCTCTGCGACATCGAGAAAGGCCCGCCAGGCTGACTCGTCGCCCCGAATGTCGTCGACTGCGCGAATACCGTTTGACCCGGCGCACCACCGAATACCGCGTTACTCGATGTTTGCATGTTGTTACTCGGAGCTCCGCCAAACGCGTTGGTCTGGCCACCGAAAACCGGGGCGCTGCCGAACGACGGTTTAGCACCGAACACGGACGCGTTGCCCGTCGGAGCTCTGCCGAAAATCGAGGAAGACGCCCCGCCGGCTGCGTTGAAACCACCGCCGAACGGATTTGCCTGCGCGCCGAAAGATTTCCCGCCGAATACACTCGCACCTGGGCTCGCCGACTGACTCATTTGGGACGTGGACAGAGCGAAGTTTCCCTTTCCACCGAATTGACCTTCTCTGTTCGTCTTTTGTAATTTTTCCTGGAAATGATTGTCGCAACGTCGATATCAGTCGCGTGTGCCGATGGTCGGACGGAAAATGATCGTTTTTTCAATTACCAGCATAGCAGCGGTCTCGTGAGTAGGGTTTTTTAGGGCTTCACGCTTCGCCGTCATGGCCTGACACAGCTGTTGAAATTGTAGCTTCTGTAACGAGGAACGATATTAGCTTCTGGAGAATCAACGGTAGGGGCTGAGTTTGTGTGATTGTACAGTTCATTGAATGACGAAGTTTGCATTGCTGGAACGCAACGAAAATGAATTCTCAAATTTTGTTTGGCGGATCTAGGCTGTGAAAATCACTCAAACGTTTGTACGTATTCTTATTAGAGATATAGAACCTCAATTTGCCAAAAAAAAGGCCTTTAATATTGACAAAAATAGAGAAATTAAAGGTGAATTTTTCCTGGGAAAACGTATGCAGATTTTCAAATCATTATTTTTTTTTCATCAGTCTGGTTTTAAGTATCTTTTACAATTTTTGCATTGAAAGATATTTGTAAATGTGGTAGATAAAGCGGTTTGCACAGCTGTTTGAAACGCATTTAGTTTTTACATGAAATTATCTCGTGATTGGATGAAGGATTTAATAAAATATTGAGTTTTGAAAAAATGGTGGCGGTCCAAAGTGACATTATCGATTTTCAGTGAAAGATAAAAAAAAGGGGAAGAAAGGGGATTTTTGGATTTTGTGGTCACTGATCTTGTGAAGAGTTTCATTTTGCCAGATAGCGAAATCCACACTATGAACGCCCACAACTCCGTCTATTTTGAACAGAGTCTTGAAATTTTGAGAGAAACTTTTCTCTTTTTTTACCTAGATCTGAGCCCTCGATAATTAGTATCTTGACGATCATTGAAACTATCGCACAACTTCTAATTTGTTGTTACGCAGTACAGACCACGCGATAAGCCGGGTGGCAAAAATATTTACCGTTTGGTCGACAGTCCCATTTTTCTGTGCCTGGTACATCTCCCAACGAACTTCCTCCGGGGCAACGTCGTCCATTCCCGGAATACAGGGCTGCTCCTTCAACGGGCCAAAGCACGAGAGAAGCCATTGTCCGCCTCTCTCCGCGGCCAAAACTTCTTCCGCCACTCCCAGGCTAGCGAAGCAAGCCAAATGTAACAGAACAAAGAATTCACCAAATTTTGAAGAAATGGCAACCGAGTGCTGGATCGCCCCGTTATCCGAATGAAAATGCCAGCCAAAAATTCCGTCAATTGCCACAATCTCAAATGTTCATTTTCAAAAATAATACTCACAGAATGTTCTTCCCTTCCACGAATTGTTTGTTGTTATTGCCTGGGATAGCGCCTAAAAATTAACGAACGTGAAATTCATTTCGAAAGTGAGGTTAGGATTGGAAAATTCTACGAAAAACGTCGTTATAATTGGAGAGATGATTATTGCATGCAGGAAAATATTCGTAATTGAAATACCAAAATTGCTGACGTGTTGAAATCGGCAATACTGCCCGTAACGGCACGTTCCTTGTTGAAAATATTTGCACACCACCATCTTGATGGATATGTACTCGCAACCTAACCTCTACGCCTCAACGAAAAACGTTTCGCTTTCGCGCACTTTTATCAGATACAACATATATACCGAGATCGCAGTTTACAAATTTGCTTATTCTGCGGCTTTTGCGAATAGAAATACAGTCGTGGAAAGAAATACCATTGAAATTGTGCAATGTTTGTTGAGTGAAAACATCGCGCGCGCATTCCACGCGGCTGCGTCTCGCGTGATCACGCGCAATAGCTCACGGCGTGTCAGTGTTCAGTGTTTACTTCAGCGCTTACAAGGTCGAAAAAATTCGTCCGATTTCCGTTCCGTCGAGATCACGGTCTTACATACAGGTCTCGCAACGAAGCTAAATTTTCGTGGTGGGGGTAGGCACGCTTATCGGCTTCACTTTTCCATTCCCTAGGCGCCGCGACGCTTCGCTACTAGCAAGGGGAAGTAGTTTCCCCCTTACCTCTTACCGGCGAATGGGCCGGAGGTGTTAACGCATGTTTTTGTGGCGCGATTGTCGACATGACCTTGCGACCATATACCAGAAGGTTCTACGCGATTTACCGTGATACGTTTTTTATCGTGTTTTTACGCATAAGTGTGAATTTTTTTTGGTCGTGTTTGCGAAAAAAATGCGAAATGGCTAAGGGTTGCGCGGTTCGCAATTGTAAAACGGGCTACAAAAATTGTAAGCAGAAATGCTCCGTGTTTCGCGTGCCCAGAAACGTCGAACGACACAAAAAATGGCTCGATGCTATTCGGGGACTGAAAGAGTCTCAGTACGTGTGCGAAAAACATTTCGAAGAACGATGTATTGTGAGACAGAGAAAAAAGGATGTAAATGATCGTAATATATGCTAGTATGAATTAATGTATTAAAAAAGTTTTCAGTTTTTTTAGATAAAAGTAGTCATCTTTTTTTTAATGAACACATTTTTTTATTGGTTTCGTATATTATGCAGTTTACACGACAGTACGGTAAATTAAGTTAGGGCAAACGGCGCGTGCGTTCCGTTCAGGAGGGAAAAAGACAAAAGAGCTATTTCTCTTTTCGTCGCACCACTACTTCCCCTTGCCGTCACGAACCAAGCGGCAGAAATCGGAATAAAAACAGAACCGCTAAGGGTGCCTACCCCCACTACAGCCGTTGTCAGACCTGTATGTAAGACGGTGGCGTACACCTTGTACATTAATAATAAACAAGTATCACAAACTTTAAACTAAATTTATCTTTAAACATCTTTATGATCCCTCCCATTTTCAGCATGTTTTTTTATTTATTTTAAAGCGTCGAAATATTACATGTTTCTCGAAACTTCAAAACCCCATAACGTATGGAATTAATGGGAAATGTCAGCCTCCCCCGACGGAATATCACTTATTATAATGGAATAAACAACATCATGGCGAAAACAAAATTTCCCGTCGTTTTTCGGGAATGTGCTCATACTGCATAATTACCATACTTTTAACCTTAAGGGCTTACGCCTAGATGACATTTTTTTAAAAATCGATTTTCAGTTTCCGACGGATTATTGTCTCCCTCGAAACCGTCAAGCGTTTGCAGGTAACATTTTTCCAGTCAAATTTATTTTCTAGAATTATTTGGGGTGTTGACGCATGAGATGCCGCACTTGTACAAAAAAAATCCTCAGCTAAGGACATTGCAGTAAGTTTTTTTTTCCCACGACTGATCTATAAATGTACATCTTTCGAAAGTGGCAATAAGGACGCCGAAAAATGTGTGTAAAAAACCAACGATCTAAGGGAAGGATTGGGCAATTAAGTGGTTTCGTGTCGCAGAAGAATATTAAAAAATAACGCGTTTATTTATTTCCTAGCTCCCGTTTACGGGTAATACATTGTTTTCATGGATTCTTGAGTTACGTCTCGAATGTAGATTTTTCAATTTTATATGCCCTTCTACGGGGCCAAATGTACTACATGCGGGATACAATATGTATATCCACGTTACAGAGTTAGAGGCGAGGGCATTTCGCCGGTCGTGGAATTTCAGATGAGGGTCCTGAACTTAGAGACGCTTCCTGTCCCATAGATCTTGTTATGAAAGTTTTGAATGTGAAGGCGCTTATGCCGTAAAACGCATTGCGCTTTTTTCTTAACGTCGTCGAAACTATTCCTATAATTTCGTCTCCATAAACAACTGGTGCACCGAGATCAAACTGTAATGGAAGACGTAACAAGTGAGTTTTACAAGTATACATATCTATGTTGAGTTGAGACGTAACAAGTGAGTTTTACAAGTGTACATATCTATGGCTGATTTAGTACCCCTAACAAACGAAAATGTAGGAAGAATCTAATCTGAGTCGTCCCCATTCGGTTGTTGGGGAGTGAACTGTAGAAATATTCGCGTGCAGCCATTTTTTTGCTTATCTAAAATGTCACCTAGAACAAATTGTATTCCGTAATTGAGCTACTTTTTGTGACTTTCGAAATAATGATGTTGTGTTAGAAGATGCAGAAAACCGCTCTTTCTTCCGTTACTCTATACACTATAGAGTAATGGAATGGAACCCATTACTCTATACGTTATTATTCTTTTTAAGAAACGTGATCTTGAGCATCCACAGATACAACAATGAGTTCATCTCATCCGTTTGTGGACAAGCACTCGTCGGTAACTTCTTTCATTCTCGTCAGTAGAAACTCTTTGTGGCTACGTGTGTTATAGTACAATGGTAATGACTCCGATCCTACCGGAGCATTTGTGCATTCAAGCGTTCAATGGAAACAACTCACGTAAAATAGAGAAACCGATTCACGTGATCAGTACGGGAACGGGTTAGCCAATGTGAGTACTCACTCTGCTAACTTCATGTTTATGTTCTAGCGCTCCATAAAACAAGCCATGATAACTGTATGTATCGTTGAAAGTTGGGTCAGAATAGCGTACATTGACATCCAGTTGGCGCAGAGAAGATGTCTTACTGTCACGAACCCTTGTACTATGTGTAATCAATGTGGCGTGCCTATTATACAGTGGCTCTGCATTTGGCAATGATAGTTTAATTTGGTTTCCGATCGATTCGACAGGCGCTGATAACTGCAACGTATTGAGAAAAAACTGGTAAAATGTTCAGGCGATTAGGTTTAGGTTTATGCGACGAGCTTGATTTACAGAGTAGCCGTGGGACCAGAGATGGGCATACTCGAATATTTTTAATATTCGAGTAGGAAAATAATTCCGAATACATGTCAGATGGATACATTTTTTTGATAATGAATCCACTTCGATTCAGTTTTCGTTCTGAGAATGAATAATGAATCCAGTTGGATTCAGTATTCGCTCCGAAAATGAATATTCAACCCTACTGGATGCAGTATTCATTTCAAAATGAATAATGAATTCAACCGAATTCAGTATTCATTTCGACATAAGTAATGAATCCAATTCGATTCAGTATTCATTCCGTATTCGGATATCATCAAATTGAATAATCTGGAAAAATTGACAGAAAACATGTTTATTCTATTGAAAAATTATCGTCCGATTATATTATATTTACCCAAGGGAAATCGCACTTTTACGTCGCGCTCTTGTTAGTATCTAGTAACTGAACAAATGGGGGTGGAAATGGGACATTATATTTGTCCCATTTCCATTGTTCATTTTTTCCAGATTATTCAATTTAATGATATCCGAATACGGAATGGATACTGAATCGAGTTGGATTCATTACTTATGTTGAAATGAATATTGAATTCGGCTGGATTCATTATTCATTTTGAAATGAATACTGAATCCGGTAGGATTCATTATTCATTTTGAAATGAATACTGAATCCAGTGGGATTCATTGTTCATTTTGAAATGAATACTGAATCCAGTAGGATTCATTGTTCATTTTGAAATGAATATTGAATCCAGTAGGATTCATTGTTCATTTTGAAATGAATACTAAAGCCAGTAGGATTCATTATTCATTTTCGGAACGAATACTGAATTAAGTTGGATTCATTGTTCACTTTTGGAATGAATACTGAATCCAGTGGGATTCTTTATTCATTTTCAGAACGAATTTTGAATAAGTTTCTTTATTATCCTAGAATTTAAAAAAATCGAATATACCCAACCCTGCATGGGACTACAACCGGATCCACATAGCTTATTAATGATTTAATAATTCAGTGTTTCAATATATTAGGAATTCCTATGACGTACAGTTTCAGAATCGTAAAACAAAGAAATAGATTGGCTGGGATAAATATTTTTCGTTCTCGTACCGTGATAACAGCTATGTTGCACCACCATATTTTCTTTAGGTAGTCTTCGTGTGGGGAAATGTTTGCTATCTTGCTTCCGAAATCTGTGTCATCTGGTGTATCCACACCGCTTACCACCCTTGTGGTATAATAGTATGTGAATGATTCGTCCACAACACAGCCCGCCGCAGTAAGCACGTGTCGGGTGCTTATAAGTGCACCACCGCATATATTACGTCCGTCCCGTTTTAAGAATACGAAATACGGTGCCTGGTCAATTGTTATTGTTCTCCCACCACTTGCACGTTTTAGCCGGGCACCTATGGTTACTACGCCAATACGTATGAGGATAATTTGTTGCTATTTATCAAGTGTTTATTGATTGGTCTGTGTTTTGAGCGGCGATATTATTATTGTTATCGAAGCAAATTGACTATGGCTGATTTTTGTGGCCACATTGAATCGAAAAAATGGTCGATTTCTAACTAATTATACGGAATATGTGCCTATACGCCAAATGTGATAACCGCAAAATTTTATTTTCAAGATCAAATGAATATCTTTTTTTCTTAAAATCGCCAAGTGAGATCTTCATCACAGAAGCATCGAAGTGAGAAGAAAAATACTTCGACAATTGCTTCACACGAACACGACTCTCCTAACATTCGTTAGCGAAAAAAATATATTCCAATTAGAATGATTGCCGGTAAGATGTCGATTGAAAATACATGCACTCGGGGAAACAACAAAGCAAATGTTAAAAACCCTACAGAGCATGCATTTGAGGAACGCAATGGAATTGTAAACAAGAGTTGTGCTGAAACAATTTTCTTGGCGGTCCTAATGTTTGCATTCACAATAATACTAACGGACGTGGCCGCTAATTCCAAACGATCAAAATAACGTATGCGAAGGTGTCTCCCGTTTTATAGTTACATTACGTTATAGGTATCAATTGTGAGAACTAATCATTCAATAGTTGCGAGCCTCTATTATTTTATCGTTAACTAATTTGTTGTTGATGTTTAGGTTCTGAAGCTCCTTGTATTGGCTTTGCAAATGGTCTTTTATGCAGAAAGTTATAACACTTGTCGAAAAAGTTTCCCTCTGTAACCTCTTGAGATTAATTTTCAATGTACTTACCGCCCATTGCGAGGCCCAACACGAATAACAAAATTATCTTCATGGCAGCCGGTTTTCAAAAAATACAGTGGGCCCGCAAGCGTACGCCTAAAAGCATTTTTGTCAAGAAATTCCATTGTCAAATTGATGTACCAGAGCGAACGAAAATTGCAATAACAAATTTACGAAATGTACGTTAAGTACTTCATAACTGCTTGGTTCGCTGAGTTTATGACGATTCATTTGAAAACTTTATTTAACAAAATAGTAAATTCACTCAGCTGAATTGATTGGACAGTGAAATTGGTCATGTACACTGAAGGAAAACTCTATGATGTTCACAACAAACCCCCGTGGTGAAGATAGATATAAAGAAAAATACCTCGTTGGCAAAATAATAAAAGTATAGTTGACATAGGTGCATTGAGATTGTCCAGCCAGCAAACGGCGATTAGTATAAGTATATATAAGTATATTTATATATAACTTACTATTTTTAATTGAAACTCTTTTAATTCATGTTAAAACGATTATCTGGGTAATTATATTCGCCAAATTCCGATTTGAGAAGAATGTTACCTTATTGTTTCTTCTATAGTTTTATCCACGTAACTCCCGTAAGATGGTACTTTGGATGAACTTGCTGTGCTTGGAGGCTATCGACGTTGACGGTACGAGACAGGAAAAAAAAATAATGTGTGAATTTCAAACTCTGCTCAGATTTATATAGGCAAATGTATATGCGTCACGAAGCATTGCAGATGAATTTGCACCTTTGTGCGAATAATTATTCACTTTTCCATCGCGAGTCCAAGTTCTAACAATGAACAGCGAATAGGTAAAATGTCACGTAGTCCGGGTGTTTCTTCGAAAGGAGTTATCGTAAAAATTACCAAACGCTCTTACCTCTATGCATATTTCACCCAACTGCATTGTCGCCTCATAATCGGAATATAAGCGAATCCTTCGAAATATGGTTTTTTCGTAATCTCCAAAATGATGGTAATTTCATTTATAATGTAAACGAAGATAGACATCGTTCTTCTTTTTTACTTATTGCTACGGCAGAGATGGGACGATGGACGATTCAAAGATCATGAAAAAAGGCAAGCAATATCACTGCAAGAGATATTCCCCGATTAATCAAGCAATCATATTTTTTCAAATAATTGGACCAACGATGATAATTTGAATATGATTAGTGTATTTCAATCGATTGTTTAGTATATTTGGAAAAATTGCATCACCGTTACAATCTATTTTTAATATTCTATACACGATAATAAGTGAAAGATATACACGTCTCTACTTGTGTCCGATATACCGTGCAGTTTGTATCTGTTACTCCTTGTTTTCTTCCCTCCCAACGTTTCCACATATCATTCTTGCTCACATTTCCTTCGTTTCTCCGTTTATTTCCGCATCCTTCCAATAATCCTTTATTCCTAAGCACTCCTGCCGGTTTTTGTACCCGCTGCAATACATTGACTTCTCTATTTTTCTTTAATCATCCTGTATTTCCTGGTCAATTTTTATTTTTCTAACCCGCTCTATTGCCAGCTCTACTCCTTCCGTTTCCGCGTTTCTTACTTTTTTGCCACATTTGCACATCTCCCGTTTCTTCCATGGCTAATTTAATTTCCTTTTCCCATTTTATTTGATTTCCGTTCATAATGTGTCTACATTCCTCCCTCAGGCAAACCTTTGGCCATCTGTAGTTTTCCATCTTCATTGCTCAATAAGGTTATTATCATTCACACAACCTGCTGCCGTTGCTGCATGGCCAATCGGTGCAAGGTACCGCAAACGCGTACCCACAAGTATTTTCATCAGGAAATTCTACTGTTAAATTTTCGTATCGGAGGGAATAAAAATCGCAATAAGAAAAGTATAAAGTGTACATCAGGTACTCAATAACAGGTCGGATCGATGAGGTTATGATAATCCGCTCAATAACTCAATTTAACAAAACATAAAATTTACTAAGATCAATTAATGAAGCTTTGTAATTGGTCGTCTACTCTGTTGGCAAACTTTATCGATTTTACCATAAGCATCCGTGGTAAAGATACATATAAAAATAATTAGCTTGTACGCAAGGCAATAAAAATATAGTTAACAGAGCTACGCTAGGATAGACCAGCCAGTAAACTGTGATTAGTATCAGTATAAGTATACTTATGTACAAATATACAATTAATATATAATAGAGGACTTATATACAATTTTTCTACAAGTATCCTTATAAGTATGCATATACATAAATTAGTATTTTAATAGAAACTCTCGACGGAAGTGAAACAGAATCTGTGAGTAATTATATTTTTTGATTTCACTTTGCGAAAAATGGAGCTAACTTTTATGTCGCTGGATCTGTGAAATTAAAGGGCTACATCTACCTAGGTTGGTCGTAAAACTGCATTTTCCAAAAACATTTTTATTCAATAGTAATACCTTTGAGCTATATTCCCTGAAAATTTAATTAAAATATTTTTGAAATTACACGAGTTACAGCTTCCAACAATCGGCCGGATGAGCGGTCGGGTTTCACTACCTGGCGCGGCGTGCACGGAAAACACGTTATCGCGGCAGGTACCATTGCAGCTGTTCTCTCGGTCTATATTGTGTGTGCTGTTTATCACAACCATAGAGTCCCTTTTTTATACCAGGGGATTTCAACTGAGGACCGTTAGAATTCAGTGCGAAAGCCCTTGCGCTACCGAGAGGACGTTCATAGACTTTACACACTGGCTCAATTTTTTTCTAATAATGTCATCGTAAGCGAAAATTACTCGAGAAACCTGTGAATCCATTCGAAAGCAAAAGAGAAGAAAAAGCGAACACGAGTGCGTTCGCGAAAAAATGACAGGGCTCGGAAGATATAGACGTTCCGATAGACGAATCTGTCGGATATGTGGTTCTAAACTTCGTGACTATTTTTTCTGCGATAAGTGCTTGTGTAAAATGTAAAAAGTATGGAAATGACATGCAATTCAATCGTGCAAGTGAACCAAGTTTGGGGTTAAAAATAAAAATAACTTGCGAATCATGCCCACCTGTAAACATCCCGTCTTGTCCGTACATAGGAAGCACATACGAAATAAATCGAAGATTAAGGCAGTCCTCTAGTTTCTCGGGTCGAAAAAATTGATTTTTGTTTTCATAAATCACATCTACAACATGTGTAGAAAATGTGTGCCAAAGGATTTTTCGATATTTGAAGTGGTTCACAAGTTACGGCCCTGGAACGGAGCAGGTATGAGCTTCTCGGAGAGGCTGAGGAATTCAAACACAATAAACCGCCGCTTTCTGAAGCAGTTCAAAAAGTTATAAAGCCAATTTGTGAAGATTTATCCAAAGAAGAATTGTTAAGCACTGGACTTTTGCTCCGAAGCACCTCCATTGTGGGCCAAAAGTGGTTGAAATCGCCACGTTTCTCGCTGTGATAATCTTCAACGAAGGATTCAAATCTATCCTGCAGACCTTGGAAACCACGGGAGTGAAAATTGGCCCACAAGCTACAGGATATGTTCAACAGCGTGATAACTCTCGGATCGACCGTTCAGAAAGGCGCACGAGTGATGTTGTAAAACAGGCCCGAATCGCGGAAAGGGAAGGAGGGGCAGCTCTGCGTGACTTCCAAGAAGAAGAGGAAGGCCTATTGTATGGTCCAGGCATAGCAGATTGACGATGAGATGAAATTTTTAGCATAAATCACATGCGCGAACTTTCAAACGCGTTTTTCTCGAAACACCATTTTTCGAAACGGTGACCACGATATTTCAGAAACTACAGCACCGATCCTGTTCAAATTTATACAGCATCTTTAAGGGGGGATTGTCTTTTTTTTCGCAAAATTTACCGCTTTTTGGGAATTTTTTTGTGAAGAAAGTATACAACGGAAAACTTGTGAAACTTGGCATATAGTGTTATTGATCTGTTTACTACATACAAAAAATTTTTTAAACAATTTCATCAAAAAATCCGCATCCCACCCCCCTCGACGCGCGATGGTCCTTTTTTGATGGTGTGCACGATTTCTCAAAAACTATTCAACCGATTGCCTTCAAATTTGGACAGAATGCTCAGCTGACATCCTTTTATAGTTTGATGAAGCAAAAAAGCAATACGTTTAATAGTTTTTTATTTATAACAAAAAATCGATCAATTTTTTTCGAAAAATCGATACTTCAAGTTCAAAACGTCACCAAATCGTCAATTTTTTTTTCCCTTCATCGAACGATAGCTATATGTGTCTAAAGTAAAATGCTTTTTGGGTTTTTGTTGCAGGATGAACGTGAAGGCTGTAATCGTGCACACCATCAAAAAAGGACCATCGCGCGTCGAGGGGTGTGGGAGGCGGATTTTTTGATGAAATTGTTTAAAAATTTTTTTGTATGTAGTAAACAGATTAATAAAACTATATGCCACGTTTCACAAGTTTTCCGTTGTATACTTTATTCACAAAAAAATTCCCAAAAAGCGGTAAATTTTGCGAAAAAAAAGACAATCCCCCCTTAATGGACGCCCCCTAATGCAGAAATTGGGTATCTGCATTGGCTAGGAAATTGCGCTGCATACTGCGAGATCCGAGTTCGTGAGCTCATCTATCTAGCTGAAATTCGAACTCAGGAGAAGACGCGCGAAGGAAGTATTGCTCACAGGTAAATACAATCCTCTTGCCATTGTGCTGCTGAGAGTACCTAATATGGCCATGGAATCGATGATAAGAGGTAAAGTTGAAAATTCTCCACTCAAATATAGCAGCTCCATATTCAAATTTTAAACGCGTTTTTCTCGAAACACTGTTCTCAAATACGGTGGACATGCCATCTCAATATCCACTTGATAGATCGTTTCCAAATTTACGAGAGAAGCGATCAGAAACATTTGAAGATCGTTGACGATCTCACGTTTTTTTTTAAATCGATTTTCACCTTTCAATAGTTACGTAAAAATGACGACTTTTTTCATAGATATTGTATGTCCGAGTTTCAATTCGTCGCCACTTTCTGAAAAAAAAAGATTTTTAAAAGCAACGTTAGTCAACGACTTGAATTTAGTGTTGACTTAAATAACCCGTTTGGTTTTTAGATTCCAGGGGGACCGTTTAAGCTGGTGAGTGTCCGCCGCTAAACGACGCGAAATAATTTTCATCACCTGCCGGCGGGCATGTTTTTGTTGTTTTCCTGTATTTTTTGGTGTTTTTTTTAACGCTCTCAATATATATATCCCTTCGTGTTAAAAAAAAATCGGATTTTGGCCATTTTTTTCGGGCCTCTAGGTAGATGTAGCCCCTTAACTGTTGTACAATTGTACGGACGAACGGCGCGAAAAATCGAATCGCTCGATGTGAAACTTTGCTACGCTTTAACGCGGAATATAGATTCAGACGGGAAAAAATGAAGCAGTTTTGAGGGATTTTTTAAAGTAAGAATTCATTAGTCTATATTTATGAAACTGTAGGTATACTCTAACAGTTACAAAGCAATTTTTTTTATATTCTGTTATCATCAAAATAGCGGAGCTGTGGTAAATTTTTACGGCAAGGTTGCCGCGGGAGTTGCTAATCGGCGTGCAGTCTGGATACCCGCGGACTTCGATTAAAAAAAAAAATGTTGTCTGAATGATGAAAATTGAAAATTTAAGAGAATGGCACTCATTTACAAAAAAATCAACATCTCACGCAAAAATTCTGTAAAATTTGAATTGAAAAGGTAGTTTTTTTTCTAATTATTCAGAAAAAATTCTCGTCAAGTAGAAGGTAGCAATATTATCAATATCTTCTACCAAGTTTTAACTCAATCGGCTTAATAGTTTTTGGGTAATCCTGCACGCCAATTTCGAAAATGCCATTTTGAGAAAAACGCGTTCAAAGTTTACGCCCGCTCCGAATCCGAGCGGTGAGGCATAGCGTTGACGGGCTGTGACATATGAAGTTTTTCGAATTTTGCTTTGAAACTTTGGAAAAATATTCTACATATATAGTTCTATCGTTTAAAGGGAAAAGAGAAATCGATTTTTTTATCGATGTAAATGTATATCCTGCCGTAAGTTGACAAATATATGTAACTCACGTTGCGAATTCATTGCATATTAATTTTCACCTTCGTGTAAATAATCATTTCTTCGTCGCTTGTCGGTGTTCCGACAATGAGCAGTGACTTAGTAAAACCTCACGTAGTCCAGGCGTTTATTCGAGAGCCGTTATCGTAAAAACTGCTGCTGATCCCTCCTACCTCTATGCATATTTCACCGAAATACATATAGCCTTGCAATCGGAATGCAAGCCAATTCTTCGAACTATGGTTTTTTTTTTAATTTCGAAAACTAACTTAATTTTATCCATAATATAAACAAAAATAGACATCATTGTTTTTTTTTTGCTTCCTGCTAGTACACGTATGGAACAAGGGAATATCGATTGCAAACATAATGAAGAAAAAAACGATACAAGAGACATCACCGTTATCCTAAATTTCCAATATTCTGTATACGATAATAAGTAAAGGAAATGTGCGCGAAAGCATATTAAGGGGTCTGCATTAGCTTGGGGCCCAGGAAACCGGTCAATTTTTAATATTTTTTATGCTGAGTATAAGGATGATGAGGTCGGGATGTAACACACAATCAACGGATTTGCCGATTTTGTTCCAACGATCTGAATTCAGTTACGGTGTAAAATATACCAATTATATAGACGACGGTGACTCGAAAACGTATAAAGGAATAGTGAATGCTTTTCTGTGCGGTCCTTCTGCTGTCATAATAAAAAGTATGTGTTGGCCACGTACAAAAACGAATGGGTACAAGACTTCGCGCTTACAAAAAAAACGCCAGGCCTTGGTGGTAGAGGAAAATTGACGAGAAAACTGATCGATCAACTCCCAGTTAATTTTTCGGCTTCGCCATCTGAAAGAATTGCAATTCAGTGACGAAAATGAAGCTTGCTATATGGTCTACATTTTTTTTTTAATCTTTTTTTTTTATTATCATTTTTTAATAAACCCTGAACTGTTAAGAACAATTTAAGCCATAGTACGTATTGAAAAACGGAAAATTGACCAAGTTACCGTGATTTTTCGGCAGGAAGGTTGAGCCGCTGCGCTACATTTTTTGAACTGGTACTATCGAAATATCGTAAACTATCGGTCCGATTGCTTTCAAATTTTTACACAATATTCTAAGATACATTATCTAAAATGTCACGTTGGATTTTTGCGATAACTTAATTAGTTTTTGTTTCAATACATTCCCCATATTCCACTTTATATCCCCACCTTGCGGCCGCAGCAGACTTCCCCCTCTGTATCGCATTCACCATGACATTTCTGCCATGGGTATAGGGAAGCTGCCGAAAACATATACCAAAACAGCCGGTCCCGAATTCGCTCCCCAGTCTCGGAGCTACCCAGGTAGGAATTGACGATGAAAAAAGGGCTCGCCAAGCTCTGAAACAAGGCTTACATTTTTTAATTCAGGCTGAGCACCAGCCTGATTTCAGGCCAAGCTGAACCTCTGAATGGTAACGCGGTTTCAGGCTGTTGCACACAGGCTTGACCAAAGGCTGGTAGAAAAGCCTGTACTAAGCCTGAAACGACGAAACAACAAGGTTCAAAACGAGCCTTAATGAAGCCTTCACGAGCATTTATGGCCAGGCTTATTCCAAACTCTTCTCAAGGCTATGTGAGGCCTGTTTTTAGTTTTCTATATTCTACATTGGGGTAAATTTAATAAATTCGTAAAGAATTCATTTTATTTATTATATATATTTATTATTCATTATATTATTTGTTATAAAATATATAGAAAAAATATTGTTAAAAACAATACTTTATTTTATTTATTGTTTATGGGACACGTAATACACAGAGTGTACGCAAACTCCAGAGAGTGAGTATATACGAAATCTGTGTGTGACGAGAAAAAAACTTTTTTGTGTACCTCATAAATATCGATAAGAAAATATGTTTAAATGTTCTGAGCTGCCTCCTTCGCTTTCGTTTTTCGTGCCTTCGCACCCGACAAATTTATTGCTAAATTTTTTTTCATAAAAGTACAGAAAAAATATTATTTCAAATTTATTTTATTTTATCACAACCTGAAACAAGCCTGCATCCAGGCTTGATTTTTTAGCCTTAAAATTCACAGGCTGAATAAAGCTTGAAATAACCCTGAGTTTAGGCTAAGCAGCCAAGTCTTGTTTCCAGGCTGCTCCAAACGATGCAATGAAACCTGGCCCATGTCTGTCTCAATCAGGTTCGGTGAAACAAGACTCGCACAAGTTTGTTTCCATCGTCAGCCTTTTGATTTCCTACCTGGGTAGTCGCGTTTCGTCGAGAAATAAATCACAGGCTACAGTCATACACACGCGACACACACACGTACCGGTTCTAATCATTTCATACCCTGCAGGAAAAATGTCATCATTTGGTGGTGGGCATATTTTGGTTGTTTTTCTGTTTTTTTTGTGATTTTTTTTAAGGCTCTCAATATATGTACCTTTGTGTTAAAAAGAAATGAGTTTCTTTTTCACCAATCGTTTCACAGAAAAAAATGTCGGAGTTTGATCATTGTTTTCGGGCTTCTAGGAAGATGTAGCCCTTTAACTGTTATACAATCGTGCTTCGGCCGAACGGCGAGAAATATCGAATCGCTGGATGTGAAATTTTGCTACGTCTTGAGTTAATATATATATATATATATATATATATATATATATATATAATGCAAGTTGCAAATTCTTTGCATATGAATTTTCACCTTCGTCCAAATAATCACTTCTTCGTCGCTTGTCCGTGTTCTAACAATGGGCAGTGAATTAGTAAAACGTCACGTAGTCGAGGGGTTTATTCGAAAGGCATTATCGTAAAAACTACTGCTGATCCCTGCTATGCATATTTCACCGAAATACATATCACCTCGCAACCGGAATGCAAGCCAATTCTTCAAATATGGTTTTTTTTATTCCGAAAATGAAATTAATTTCATCTAGCAAATAAACAAAAATAGACATCATTATTTTTTCGCCTCATGCTAGTACACTTATGGGAGAAGGGAATGCCGATTGCAAAGATCATGAAGAAAGAAAAACGATACAAGAAATATTCCCCGATCTACCGAGCACTCATATTTTCAAAAATAATTAGACCTACTGATGATAACTTGAAAACAATAACTATTATTCAATCAATTGATTAGTATATTCACAAGAATATCATCACCGTTACTCTCCATTTTTAGTATTCTGTATACGATGATAAGTAAAAGAAATGTGCGCGAAAGCATGTTAAGCGGTCTGCATGAGCTTGGGGCCCTGAAAACCGGTCGAATTTCGATATTTTTTATGCTCAAAGTATTAGGACGACGAGGTCGGGATGTGACACACAATCAATGGTTTTGCCGAGATTGAGTTTTTTTTTTTATGGAAAAAGATTGACAAACAATGAAGTTATTAGGAAGCACTTACGATTAGGAAGCACTTACTAGATAAATCGCAAATCTTCGCTATGCGACTGTTGGGAATGGAATTACTAGGAGCAACAAAGTTCTGTGGAATAATGGATTTGCATCGACCAGTTTTTCAGGCTACATATTTTCTGATCGTGAATCGTTTAGTAATTGCCTCGGACGCTGATTGCCAACAAGTATTATGTCGACATGCCGTGGAAGAAAAAATACGACAATGAAAGCGAATAATTGGGAAGAAATAGTAGGCTCAACGAAAGGACCAACTGTTTCTGCAGGAAATGGAAGTGGATGCAATCTGTGAATCGTTCAAGCGATCTGAATTCAGATACGGTGTAAAATATACCAATTATGCAGGCGACGGTGACTCGAAAACGTATAAAGGAATAGTGGTTGCTTTTCTGTACGGTCCTTCTGTTGTCATGAAAAAAAGAACCAAACCCAAAACCAAAAAAAAACCATCGTCCCATAATTGTTTATAAAAAAAACGATGTAATATATCGAGAAAATCCTACGTACTTCTATGCAGAATGTAATTGTGAATATCCAGTTAAAACGTCAAGTCAATCGTTCAAGATTTGTTCGAGTTATTAGTCCGGCCTACTTGAAAAATGTAGTTAGGAGAAAAACGCGTTTAAAGTTTTCGGTACGGATTGCGTCGGACTGAGAGGGGCTGCCCCAAAATTTAAAATAGAAGCATTTAGACATTTCTCCCACCTTAATCCTTTGAGTATGTCATTTTCAAAATGGTAAGACATCTTTGAAGAAAAAAAAAATCGATTTTTAGCCATTTCTACAATGGCCTAACCCCTTAAGTCGAAATATATATATATATATATATATATATATATATATATATATATATATAATTCACGTTGCAAATTCTTTGCATATAAATTTTCACCTTCGTGCAAATAATCACTTCTTCGTCGCTGGTCCGTGTTCAAACAATGAGCAGTGAATTAGTAAAATGTCACGTAGTCCGGGCGTTTATTCGAGACTTGTTATCGTAAAAACTACTGCTTATCCCTCCTACCGCTATGCATATTTCACCGAACTACATATCGCCTTGTAACCGGAATGTAAGCCAATTCCTCAAAAAATGTTTTTTTATTTCAAAAACGAACTTAATTTCGTCTATAATACAAACGAAAATAGACATTGTTCTTTTTTGCTTCTTGCTAGTACACTGATGGGACAAGGAAATACCGATTTCAAAGATCATGAAGAAAAAATATCGATACGAGAGATATTGCCCGATCTATCGAGCAATCATTTTCGCGAAAATAATTCGACCTACTGATGATAACTTGAATACAATTACTGTTATTCAATCGATTGTTAAATATATTCACGAAAATGTCATCCCCTTTACCCTCCACTTTTAATATTCTGTATACGATAATAAGTAAAAGAAATGTGCGCGAAAGCATATTAAGGGATCTGCATGAGCTTGGAGCCCAGAAAACTGATCGATTTTCAATATTTTGTTATGCTGAGAGTATTGGGATGACGAGGTCGGGATTTAACACACAATCAATCGTTTTGCCAAGTTTGAGTTTTTTTAAATGAAAAATATTGAAGTTTTTATTATTATTAAAACTAAGTGCCGCCGTTGCTGCTTGGCCTACCGGTACAAGGTACGGCACACGTGTTCCCGAAAGTATTTTCGTCAAGAAATTCTACTGTCAAATTCACGTATCGGAGGGAATAAAAATCGCAATGAAAAAAAGTATGAAGCGAACGTCAGGCACTTAATAACTGCTCGGATCCCTAAATTTACGACAAGCCGATCAAAGATTAATTTTACGAAGGCTAAAATTCACCAACCTAAATCCTTGTAGCGTTGGAATTGGTAATTACACTGGAAAAACTTAATGGTGTTTAAGATAAGCACCCGTGGTAAAGATAGATTTAAGGGGAGGTACCTGAGTAAACGACGAGAAAAACAGGTAAATTTCGGGAATTTTTATCTCAAAAACTAATGTTTCTATTGGATCTGGGTTTTTTTTTATTGGAAAATATGTACATTGAGGTATGTTTAGGGAAACGCATCACGGAAAATGCACCTTCCCCCACGGACGAATCCTCTCCTAATTTCCATGCGAAGAATCGTAGGACAAAAAGCCAGTGGTCCATTACCACTCGTTGAAGTCACTTACCTCAGCACCCATCGAAGTCAGTCACCCAAACTAGCTAGTAGGAACTTGAAATCCTTTATTCATCATCGTGACAAATACCGTATCTTTGCTCCACGTCAAATCTTCTAACTTCATCTTTTCGAAACAAGTTGACATTTTCATGTGCGTGAAGTGGCTGGGTAGCACCTAAGCAATTACGCACACTGTTGAAAACCTTGCGAACGGTTTTATCATCGATTGTACCAACGAGCCTACCTGGCCTGAGAGCGAAGGTCTTTTGAAGCGAAGCCTTAACCCGCTCTTACATATCTCCCTTTTTACCCTCATTCCGGGCTATTGCACTAGGCGTAGGCAAGAAAGAGGAAACGAAAGTTCATGTTCTCATCCCGTCCGGATGTGACACCAGCACTCATGCGAGGATACATAATAATGTGTTGCTAGAGCACAGGTTAAGCGGCTATACCAGTATGACACTTACAATAAATCTTTTTTTTTTTGCCTTTTTCGACAGTTTATACTTTCAAATATATCATTATCATTTACATCAATATCATTTTATCTTGCAAAAGTCGATAGTCAAATCTGCAAACGCGTTTTTCTCGAAATGAGATTTTTCAAATTTGCTGACATTGTAACTCAAAGAGCAACTATCCGATTGACTTGAAATTTGAACTGAGTATTCTTGAATATATCTACTCTACAATGACATAGGATATTTTTGATTGGATGAAAATTGACGATTTGGCATTTAAAAAACGACCATTTTATAGGCAAGAAAGCAAACGTTTTTCGTAGCTACGCCATTTTGTTAGAATTTGATATTTTTCGAAAATCCTACGTCATTGTACAGGAAATACCTTACAGCTTAACGACATTTTTTCCTTTTTCGGCTTCAGCTACTCAATCGGCAGGAATCATGTCAGCAGTGGAGGAACTTTTTTTTGGCGCCTCCGAAGGCAGCGCATAAGTCGCTTGGATCTCAATATTTTTCTATGAAAAAATTATGTTATATAGGTCAAACATAGCTAAATATATTTTTAATTTTCCGAAACATTTAATTGAGTACTTTTCTTCCAAAACATTCCCGACGATAACCCAAATTTTCAGCGTTCACACTGGTATAGCCCCTTAAGGTAGTCTTATCGCCAGGCTTCAATCCATAGGATTTTTATATATTTTTTTTTGAGCTTCACTAAATATATTAATGAATGATGATAATGTCTCTGTAAAATTTCAGGGTCGTTTATCGACCTAATTACGGAGAAAAGAAATATTGAAATTGCGTATTTTTGTGAAGTAATTCCGAGACGACATACAAAAACCCAATTTCCGGTCGTTCCAAAAGTATATATATTAGTGGGAATCCGTCAGATTCTTGAAAAATAATCAGATTTACATACTGAACACTTGCAGTAATCCAGTGCTCTCAGAAAAAATAACGCTTATTGACCTAATTTTTATGTAATATCAAGTTTAATTTGAACTTCGGTATTGGATTTATTACCACTTGCTACGATAAAGAGACGTAACAGCAAGGCAACAGCTGACACATTGTTTTGACAGATCGACGTTGAAAAGCATGGAGGTTAAACTCGCTTGATTGAGTAAAACGAGACGGAGATAGAACCAATATTGCCAAATTTCAAACTTAGAAAAACTGTGCGAATCGTTGGAATAATTATTTTTTCACTTTTATAATTAAATGTGAAAATTAATTAAACAGTTTACACATGGAAAATTTGGATATTACAATTTTGTTTGCATATGTTACCAATACAAATTGTACAAGTCTCAAGTATAATCAGTGGAATGACTAGTGTGGAGCGATAGGACCACTTTAAGGCCTTATATACGCGAAAAATGTTTATTTTTTAATTATTTTTTATTCCATTAGCCTGAACAGTTAGGAATATTTTAAGCTTTACAGCATTGAAAAGTTCCAAAAATTGTCAAAGGTACAGCATTTAGAGCGTAAAAACTTGTATTTCCTTGAAAGCAGGCACGTAGCGGCAACCGTCGCGCTATATGGAGACAGGTGCGCTAAATCGACAACTACCCTTTTCTATTGTTCACTTATTGTCCCTACGTAGAATCGTCTGACGGTTAAGGTAACGGGTTTTGTCGATTTGGTCTACGATAAAAGTAACGGTTTTTTTCGGTTCGGCACATGCATAAAACCAGGAGGAAGAAGTAAAATTATTTGGTCCGAATTGAGACATTGTAGAGGCAAGACCCAATTGTGAGCTGAGACAGTTATATTTTAACATAAGAAATTGTCAAGAAACCCATGCTAGTTTAGATAGGAAGGGTTCACGATTCATGGGAAGACACCCAGGCATTCGTAAAAACGTCTTTTTCACGGCAAGCAGTATACGAAAAAATCGGAAGCCAAACTAAACACAAGTGCGTCCGAAAAAAATTTAAAGTGTCGACAGCACTCGATGTAGATATTGACCGCGCACGGAAATTTTCTATCCGTATTCACTGCAATTGCTTCTCTCGTAAAGTGCAAAACTTGTAACAGTGGCATCAAGTTCTCTGAAACTCGAGTTAGAGGATTGGGATTTACCTTAGTTATCAAGTGCAAGAAGTGCGAGCAAAAGGAGATAAGTTCGAGTCCTTTGCCTAAAAGTTATTGTTACGAAATCGATCGCAACTTCACGTTGGCTATGCGAATATCAGGTGTTGGATTAACGGGAATGAACATTTTCTGCGGTATTATGAATCTCCCAAAATGCTTCAGTCAAACGCTCTACGACCAAATTACCAAAAAAATACGAGATGCAGCTAAAGAAGTTGCAGATTCGTCTATGCGAATGGCAGCTGACGAAAAAAAAAAATAATGGCAGAAAACGAGAACACCCAAGACGCTAATGGAATCGCCGTCTCCGAGGATGGTTCTTGGAGAAAATAAGGTTTTTTTCGCTGGAAGGTGTTGCGACACTTATCGGAATTTTTTCTAGGAAAGTTGTCGACATTATCGTCAAGTCGCCATTTTGTAAGGCCTGTCAATTGTGGAGTGAACAAAAAGGAACAGAAGAATATGAAGAATGGTACGCAGAACATGAAGATAAATGCACACGTAACCACGAAGGAAGTTCTGGAAAGATGGGGGTAGATGGAAAGGTTGAAATGTTCAGGAGATCTGAAGATTTACACGATACGAAACGTGTATTATTTTGGAGATGGCGATGCAAAATCATTCAAGAGCATAACAGAAGCCCATCCGTATGGAGAGAACATTATGATACGTAAACGAGAATGCATTGGTCATGTTAAAAAACGAATGGGCAGCAGACTCCGCAACGTCAAGAAACAAACAAAAGGTCTCGAAGGAAGAGGCAAATTGACCGCAAAATTGATTCACGAATTGACAGTGTTTTATGGATTGGCTGTGAGAAATAATTGCACGTCTATGGATGACATGAAGAAAGGAATCTGAGCAACATATTATCACAAGTGCTCAACCGATGAAAATCCGAAGCATTACAACTGTCCTTCTGGCGAAGAAAGTTGGTGCACGTGGCGACAAGCTGAAGCCGCAAACACGCTCGACTCATATACCCATAAGCCTGCACTCGATAAAACAGTGGCAGAAGCGATCAAACCAGTTTATGAAGCACTTAGTAACGACGAGTTGCTGGAGAGATTTTTGGGAGGCTTCACACAAATTAATAATGAGTGTTTGAATTCCAAGATTTGGAAAATTGCTCCGAAAAATTCATGGAGTGGTTTAACGATTGTTGAAATCGCCGCATATATTTCGGCTAGCACTTTTAACGACGGAACAGTCGCCTTTCTCCGAATTATGAAAAACCTTGGTATTACGATTGGGCCGGACGCGATGGAGACTTGCGAACATCTGGACGAATTAGGCCGTACTGCCACTGGAATTCAACTGAAAAAGCAACAAAGGAAGCAAGGATTGCCTCCAGAAACGACAAAAAACATGCTGGACTGAGTGACAATCGTCCGAGCTCCGTTTCGGCGATAGACCATCCACGTCTTGAGCATCGATTACTGAACCAGAGATGAAATCGATGAAGTTTATGGCGAGTATGACGAGGTTGTGGTGAAAACTACACGAATGTACCAATCGAGCCGTTGATTTCATCTTTTGCACGTACTCAAAGGAGCTATCGTATTCGCAGCTTCTACCTCTGCTTACATGATCCACTCTCCTCGATCGGGAACGAGATGAAATCAACGACAAACTTGACGGAACGGTATCGAGAATGTGTTATGGATGCTAGAAAAATGATGGAGATAATCGACTTGGCCTCTGTTCGCTAGGAACTGAATGGCAATCGTCCGAGTTCACTTACGGCAATAGACCATCCATGTCGTCAACATCGTTTACTGAACCAGAGATGACATCGATGCAGTTTATGACGAGTATGACGGGGTTATGGTGAAAACAACCCGAATGTACCAATCGAGCCGTTGATTTCATCTTTAACACGTGCGCAAAGGAGCTATCATATTCGCAGCTTATACCCCTGCTTACATGGTCCACTCTCCCCGATCAGGAACGAGATGAAATCAACGACAAACTTGACGGGATGGTTTCGAGAATGTGTTATGGATGCTAGAAACATGATTAAGAGAATTGATTTCACCTCTGTTCGCTAGGAATCGCGTGGTAATCGTCTGAGCTCCGTTTCGGCGATAGACCATCCGGGGACGAGATGAAATCGATTCTCTCAATAATTTTTCTAGCATCCATAACACATTGTCAAAACCGTTCCGTCGAGTTTGTCGTTGATTTCATCTCGTTCCCGATCGGGGAGAGTGAATCATGTAAGCAGATGAACAACCTGCGAATACGATAGCTCCTTTGCGTCCGTGCAAAAGTTTGGTACGTTCGTGTAGTTTTCACCATAACCCCGTCATACTCGTCATAAACTGCATCGATTTCATCTCTTGTTCAGTGAACGATGATCAAGACGTGGATGATCTATCGCCGAAACGGAGCTCGGACGATTGCCACTAAATACCATTCTTTTATAAAAGTGCGCAAATTTTGACATTTCAGGTTACGTTGGCATTCTAATTTTCTTAAGGGGCTATGCCAGTGTGAACGCTGAAAATATGGGTGACTTTCGGGAATTTTTTGGAATAAACGTACTCAATTAAATGTTTTGGAAAATTAAGAGTATATTTGGCTATATTTCACCTATATTACGTAATTTTTTCATAGAAAAATATTGAGATCCAAGCGACTTATGCGCTGCCTTCGGAGGCGCCAAAAAAAGTTCCTCCACTGCTGACACGATTCCGGCCGATTGAGTAGCTGAAACCGAAAAAGGAAAAAATGTCGTTAAACTGGAAGGTTTCTCCTCTACAATGACGTAGGATTTTCGAAAAATATCAAAATCTATCCAAATAGCGTAGTTATGAAAAAAAGTCTGTTTTCTTGCCTATAAAATGGTGGTTTTTTTCAATGCCAAATCGTCAATTTACATCCAATCAAAAATATCTTACGTCATTGTAGAGTAAATATATTCAAGAATACTCAGTTCAAATTTCAAATCAATCAGATAATTGCTCTTTGAGTTACAATGTCAGCAAATTTGAAAAATCTCATTTCGAGAAAAACGCGTTTATAGATTTAACTATCGATTTTTGCAAGATAAAATGATTAGAGATACGGCCTTGAAATTTTTACAGGATATTCTTGAAAGTATAAACTGTCGAAAAAGGCAAAAGAAAATCGATTTCTCAAAAGTGTCACACTGGTATAGCCCCTTAAGAGAAATCACAAACAGACTGGCAACGCTGCGAAATTTCCGGAATCAATCCCTTTCGGGACGTGAAATATTGCATCTCAGGCGGTACAGAAGATCTTCTCATCTTGTTTCAATCCTCAAAAAACGTCGTATCGATTTTCTTTTGCCGGAACCGACTGATTTCGTCTCCCCTCATGAGAAAATGCAAAGCTTCTCCGCATGTTCCCTAACCCAGCTCGAACACACGTTACATTGATAGTGCTTCAGAAAAAAATGTTTTAGGAGGTGAATTCGACTATCATACAAGGCGGAGTGGACGAATGAGAAACGGAATCCGAAGAACATCCAATCGCCAAAAAATTACGGTCATATTATTGAGTATTTGTGGATAAAAATTCGGTTGTTGATTTTTTTCAAAACGCAAAAAAAATTGCTTGTTATATCGAAATTTTATGATCATGGACAATTTTCTGGTTTTGTCAATTTTTATTCCTTAAACAAGTGAAACGAACAGGCACTCTCAATGGATAAGCACGATATAAATCGTAAATCTCATGAATTGCGGCGTGCTTCACTTTTTGGCATGCGACCGATATCAGACGACAGGTGAAACGTCAAATCATGCGGCATGTCACGAATCTCGAACCGGATAAGTTAGTTAACGTAGCGAATGATTCGCTAAACGTCAGATCACGCGCGCTGGCGTCTGTCAAACGCTGCGTTTTCGAAGAACCCTCCTGGCGTTAGCCACGGCTACGTGGCCCTTCGTCTACTTTTCGGCCCTTTTCGATCGTCCATCATGGCGGATTCGAGCGTTCCTTTCGAAGATCGAACGCCTATTTTCTAATGCTTCCCATTTAATGACGCGGCAGAAAAATTAAAAACGGCTCAGTAGAAATGTTCGGAGTAACCTGCTGAACCTGGGATTTCCCGCTGATACACCCATTCTGGATCACTCTGTATATTTTGCAATAAAAAAAACGGTGACATATCGAGACAATGTGCCTATCTGTGTGCGAAAGATCGACCTTATCATCCCAATACCAGAGACGAATTTTTTTTTTTTTGAACATCGATCCGTTTTTTAACTGCAAGGTTATGCATACCCCTTAATACATACTCCTCAACAAGCCTCACTTTTTCGTAAACTGGTCGCATTTTTTCATCCATTTTCATTAATTAGATCGGTAACCTGCCTATTTTTTTCGGTGATATTGTTCTGTACACTATCCTGCACACAATATTCGTTTTTTAGGTCACTCTCTTCATAAATGCGGAAGGTGTACGCGAGAAACTGAAATGGTAACGACGTTGGCCCGTACAACCAATGCGATCAAGTGGAGATTGATGTAATCTGCAAAATTTAATATTTAATAAATGAGTGCGGGAACCTCCGCTCTCCTTTTGCCAGTGAATACAGACAATATGCCATAACGATTTGTAAAAATTTCATTAATATCTATCTACCCCAATAGTTTTAAGCAACAACCTTCAGGGCCTACGCCTGGTTGAAATTTTTGAACATATCGATTTTCAGTTTTTGACGGATTGTTGTCTCCCTCGGAACCGTCAAGCTTATGCAAGCAGCGTTCTTCCAGTCAAATTTATTTTCTTGAATTATTCGGGGTGTTGATACTTGAAATAGCGCACTTGTACAAAAAAAAATCCTCAGCTGAGGACATCGCAGTCGGTTTTTTTCCCCCACGACTGATCTATGTACATCTTTCGAAAGTGGCGAGAAGGATGCCAAAAAATGTGTGTAAAAACCAGCGATCTGAGGTAAGGATTAGGCAATGGAGTGCCCGAGTCGAAATTTAGACCCTCCTTTAAACCTTCTTTCGATCCCAATTTGTCATTCAATGGAGGTTCAAGAGGTTCAAATGGAAATCTCAAAAACATGTATATCAGAACCTACTGAACCTCCAAAAGTGGCAGAAATTGGACTTTTTCACTCAAAGGAGGTTTAGTAGGTTAATCTGAACCTCCTTTAAACCCTAGTGAGCCTGATTTAATGCTTACGCAAACCTACAGACCCTCTTTTAAACCTCCTTTCGCCCTACTAACTCTCCTTTGACTCCTTTCACCGGTGGCTCGCAGAGCCTCCTAGCCCTCCTTTAAACCTCTTCTGACCCTACTAACCCTCCTTTAAGCCTACTTCAATATGCTGTCCTCCACCCCCCCCCCTCTTCTCTCCCATCCGCAGTTCACCGATATTCCAAAGAAGGGATAATTACAATTAAAAAATATTTTCAGATAAACTATATATCATTTATTTATAATAATGAAATAAACTTGAAAACACACAAACAAATGTAGTACCAGCGTACTTTACTGGACTACTAACGTATACTATATTTGTACTATACTATAGTGCAAATATAGAAATATGTGTACTTGTACATCTGTACAAGTGCCATAGAACTGAGGACAAGTTATTTATACCTGTAGCGACCTTACAATCAATATGCGTCTTCATTTCTATCGACAATCAATCGTACATAGGATACCCTATAAATTCTATGGAACTTGAGTAGGTTTAATATAACGTTTTTTTAAGTTACACGAAATAATTTATAGTTGTGACAATGTATGTATATGTTTCGAATTAATAAATCAATCTTATAATAAATAATCAAACATCATATTTTTAATTCACACATATAATTTATTTTTCAGATATAGCTTGACCCTACAGAACCTCCTTTGGATCCAATCTTTCATTTTCCTTCTGCTTTGGATTCAAAGGAGGTTCTGTAGGGTACAGATAGGACTTTAGGCCAAAACGAGGTTGTGTCGGTTCACGCAAGCCGAGCCCATAGGCCTAAAGGAGGCTCAGGAGGTTGAATAGAAGGTTCAGTAGGGCTAAAGGAGGGTCGCCAACGGTGCAAATTTCTCCATATAGGTTCAAGGGGAGTCAAAGGAGGGCGGCGGTCTGTGCGTTACAAAGGAAATAGGTTCTCGAGCATTCAAAGGAGGGTCTAAATTTCGACTCGGGTGGTTTCGTGTCGCAGATGAATATTGAAAATCACACGTTTATTCATTTCCTAGCTCTCGTTTACGGGTAATACATTGTTTTCATGGATTCTTAAGTTACGTCCTGCACGTAGATTTTTCGATTTTATATGCCCTTCTACGGGGCCAAATGTACTGCATGCGGGATACAATATGCATATCCACGTTACAGAGTTAGAGACAACAGCGTTTCGCGGGTCGTGGAATTTCAGATCAGGGTTCTGAACTTAAAGACGCTTCCTCTCCCATGGATTTTGTTATGAAAGTTTTGAATGTGAAGGCGCTTATGCCGTAAAACGCGCCGACATTTTTTTGTAACGTCGTCGAAATTATTCCTATTATTTCCCCTCCACAAACAACTGGTGAACCGAGATCAAGCTGTAATGGAAGACGTAACAAGTGAGTTTTACAAGTATACATATCTATGTTCAGTTGAGCCGTACCAAGTGAGTTTGACAAGTGTACATATCTATGGCCGATTTAGTACTCCATTACTCTATACACTATAGAGGAATGGAACGGAACACATTACTCTATACTTTATCATGATTTTTAAGGGGTCCTTATCATGGTTTAAGGCCACAGTAGAATTTTTAAAAGATTGATTTTTTCCCTGCAACCGTGCTTTATCATCATAAGAATAAGTTACTATTCGATTTATAGCAAGAATTTTTGTTTTCCACCGACTTTAAGCGTATAACGTAAGCCCACCTCTAGCACGGCCATTTTAACGACTTTAACCGCGTTTTTCTCGGAACAGCTTTTTTTCAATTGGCGTGACAAATAACTTCAACAATTTTCACTCGATTTACTTCAAATTTAAAAGTTAAATCTCCCGAACGACTGCACCTATTTCAACATTTTTTCCATTTTGGGGTATTTCAAGCTGCGGAAACTGATTCTTCACTCGAATTTCCTCAATGTTTATTAGGAAAGACTTTTTGGGGATTTCGTTGCTGTTCTTGTTTAGATATTACATTTCTTAATGAAAATGCTGTTAAATTGGTAAAAGTGCTTCCAAATTTTGTTGAAAAGGCATTTGAGGGACAATAGTGATAGAAGTTGGACAAGGTTTATAGGTCTGTCCCTTACGGATTTCCAGGTAGGAATTTCCAGGATTTCCATGATGAGCTCTCGAATAAATAATCCTTTGGTGTAATAGTTATTCGATTTCGCCATCGGTCGAGGGATAAAGATTCGAATAATTCAACGTTCGTTATTTTAAGTTTATAATTCCGTCATTTCGAAATCTTTGTCGGTCCATATTCGGCCGTTCAAACTTGTGACCCCCACCCATTAATTTTATGAGTCAATCACTTTTTCATACGAAAAAAAATTGTTGAATTCGCACATGATTTTATACCCGTCACTGTGGCCTCTAAACTAAACAAAACTCTAGTAGATGCTTTTCTGTACGGTCCTTCTGTTGTCATTAAAAGAAGAATGCGTTGGTCACGTAAAAAAACGAATGGGTACAAGACTTCGCTCTTACAAAAAAAACGCCGGTCCTTGGTGGTAGAGGAACATTGACCGGAAAACTGATCGATGAACTCCCAGTTTATTACGGCTTCGCTATCCGAAGAAATTGCAATTCAGTGACGAAAATGAGGGATGCTATATGTTCTACATTTTGCTACAAGTGATCGACGGATAGAGAACGTCGACTCATTCATTCGATTGATGAAAAAGAAACGGATTTCTTTAACACCCAGTCACATATATTGAGAGCCTTGAAAGAACCACCAAAAAATACAGAAAAACAACTAAAACATACCCGCCGCCAAATGATGACATTTTTCCTGGAGGAGAATAATCATTTAATGCCCTCCTGGAAAACTTTCAGCATTTGGCGGCGGGCATATTTTGGATGTTTTTCTTTATTTTTAATGTTTTTTTAAGGCTCTCAATGTGTGTACCTTTGTGTTAAAAAGAAATTCGTTTCTTTCTCACCGATCGTTTCCTAGAAAAAAATCGAAGTTTAACCATTTTTTTCGGGCATCTAGGTAGATGTAGCCCCTTAACTGTTATATAATCGTGCTTCGGACGAACGGCGCGAAAAATCGAATCGGTCGATGTGAAATTTTGCTAGGTCTTAAGTTGAAAAAATATATATATATATATATATATATATATATATATATATATAACTCACGTTGCAAATTCTTTGCATATAAATGTTCACCTTCGTGCAAATAATTACTTCTTCGTTTCTTGTCCGTGTTTTAACAATGGGCAGTGAATTAGTAAAACGTCACGTAGTCCAAGCGTTCATTCGAGAGGCGTTATCGTAAAAACTACTGCTGATCCCTCCTTCCTCTATACATATTTCACCGAAATACATATCGCCTTGTAAACGGAATGCAAGCCAATTCTTCATAATATGGTTTTTTTAAATCCGAAAACGACCTTAATTTCATTTATAATATAAACCAAAAAAGACATCATAATGTTTTTTGCTTCGTGCTAGTAAACTTATGGGACAAGAGAATACCGATTGCAAAGATCATGAAGAAAAACATCGATACAAGAAATATTCCCCGATATATCGAGCAATGATTTTCTCGAAAATAATTCGACCTCCTGCTGATAACTTGAATACAATTGCTGTTATTCAATCGATTGTTTAGTATATTCACGAAAATGTCGTCAATGTTACCGTCCATTTTTAATATTCTGTGTACGATTTTAAGGAAAAGAAAAATGTGCGCGAAGCCATGTTAAGCGGTCTGCATGAGCTTGGGGCCCAGAAAACCGGTCGATTTTCGATACTTTTTATGCTGAGGGTATTGGGACGATGAGGTCGCAATGGTGTTGCCGAGTTTGAGAGTTTTCATGGAAAAAGATAGACAAACAATGAAATTATCAGGAAGCACTTACGATTAGGAAGCACTTACTATATGAATCGAACATCCATCTTCGCTATGCAGCTGTTGGGAATCGGATTGCTGGGAGCTACAAAATTCTGTGGAACAATGGATTTCCATCGACCAGTTTTTCAGGCTACGCATGATTTGATCGTGAATCGTTAAGTAAGTTCCTCGGACACTGTTTGCTAACAAGTATTATGTCGAAATGCTGTGGAAGAAAAAGTAAGACGAATAACTCGGAAGAAATAGAAGGCTAAACGAAAGGACTAACTGTTTCTGCAGGAAATGGAAGTAAACGCAATGCGTAAAATGTACAAACGATCTGAATCCAGTTAAGGTGTAAAATATACCAATTATATAGGCGACGGTGACTCGAAAAGTGTCATAAAAAAAAAGAATGTGTTGGTCACGTACAAAAACGAATGGTTATAAGACTTCGCGCTTACAAAAAAAACCGCCGCGCCTTGATGATAGGCGAAAATTGACCGGAAAACTGATCGATGAACTTTATTACGGCTTCGCCATCCGAAGAAATTGCAATTCAGTGACAAAAATGAAGGATGCTCTATGGTCTACATTTTACTACAAGTGTTCGACGGATAAAGAACCTATACAAGATTATTCCCCTCCAGGAAAAATTTCATCATTTGCCGGCTGGCATGTTTTGGTTGTTTTTCTGTATGTTTTGGTGATTTTTTTAAAGGCATTTACGATATGTAGCTTTGTGTAAAAAAAAATCGGTTTCTTTTTCAACAATCGTTTCCTAGAAAAAAATATCGGAGTACGACCATTTTTTTCGGGCCTCTGTGTAGATGTCGCCCCCCTTAACGGTTATCCAATCATGTTTTGGACGAACAGCGCAAAAAAATCGAATCGCTCGATGTGAAATTTTGTCACGAGTTAAGTTGAAACATATATATATATATATATATATATATATATATATATATATATATATATATATATATATATTCACTGCTCATTGTTAGAACACGGGCCAGCGACAAAGAAGTGATTATTTGCACGAAGGTGAAAATTCATATGCAAAGAATTTGCAACGTGAATTATATATATATATACATATATATATATATATATATATATATATATATATATATATATATATATATATATATATATATATATATATATATATATATGTATATATATATAATTCACGTTGCAAATTCTTTGCATATGAATTTTCACCTTTGTGCAAATAATCACTTCTTTGTCGCTGGCCCGTGTTCTAACAATGAGCAGTGAATTAGTAAAACGTCACGTAGTCCGGGCGTTTATTCGAGAGGCGTCATCGTAACAACTACTGCTGATCCCACCTACCTCCATGCATATTTCACCGAACTACATTTGGCCTTGTAACCGGAACGTAACCTGATTCCTCAAAAAATGGTTTTTGTTTTGATTTCGAAAACGTACTTAATTTTGTCTATAATATAAACGAAAATTGACATTGTTTTTTTTCTTCTTGCTAGTACACTTATGGGAGAAGGAAATACCGATTTCAAAGATCATGAAGAAAAAAATTCTATCCAAGAGATAATCCCCGATCGATTCAATGTTCATGCACGAGATGATTCCATGCAAAAACTAAATGCGTTCCATTTTTATGTCGGATGATTTGTTTCCGAGCAGCAGTGGTCACCGCGAAGGACGTTTTGCAAACAGTGGTCTACACAAACCATTGTATCTACCCATTTATAAATATTCTTCAATACAAAAATTGTAAGAGTTACTTAAAACCATACTCCTTAATATCAAATAAACCCTTTTTGTAAATCTGCACACGTTTTCCCAAAAAGAATTCACGAAAATTCCTCTTTTTCACTCACACTCTCTTCATAAATGCGGAAGGTATGTGGCGGTCCTACTAGTTCCACCATCTCACCGCTACGCGGCTACGTCGTTCCAGCGTTTCTCACCAACGGTCGCAGGGGCATGCGTTCCAATATAACAAACGTCTTTCTCCTAGATCCTAACACCCAGCGCGTCCAGGGCCGGGTGCAGTGACACAGCCCTACCGATGAGTAGGGCTTGTCACCTGGGGAAAAAATTAAAATATATATATGTGTGTGTGTGTGTGTGTGTGTATGTATGTATATATATATTGGTCGCATATATAGTGACGAAAAATAGAATAATACGTATATATTCAGTACATATCCGCCAAATATATGACGCATATATTTTCGATATATTTTTCTGACCAAAAAAATATATGCTACGTATAAACACTATATATGATGCATATATGAGGCATTTACGACGCATATATTTTCGATATATTTTCAATCTATTTTTTGTCAGAAAAATATATCAAAAATGTATGCGTCATATATGACTCATATATGTGTCATTTATGCATCATATATGACGCATACATTTTTGATACATATTCCTGACAAAAAAAATATATGCTGTGTATAAACACTATTACAGTTAAACTTAATAAAACTTAAAACTTAAACTTAAAAAAACTTAACTTACAGTTAAAGTACACTATTACATATAAACACTATATACAGATATGCGTAGCATATCTGTATATATGTGGCATATATGTACCATTTATGCAGTATATATGTGGTATGAATGCAGTGGGTATGCAACATATATGCTAAATATATGTGGTATATATGCAGGGTAAATGCTACATATATCATTGATATATGATACATTGATATACAGTAATACCACGCATATGCATCTCATATATAAAAACGTTACGAAAATTTGAATTTGGCACATATATGCAACATATATTTTCAATATATGGCATACATTTCCCATATGTTACAATTATTAATAAAATAAATTTGCAGTATATTTTTGCGTATATAAATTTCCATGGGGGTACATTTTACCACAAGTGTTCGACAGATAAAGAACCTTGACATGATTATTCCCCTGCAGGTAAATTGTCATCATTTGGTGGCGTGCATGTTTTCGTTGTCGTTCTGCATTTTTTGGTGATTTGTTTTAAGGCTCTCAATATGTGTACCGTTGTGTTTAAAAAGATCCATTTATTTTTCGCCAATCGTTTCCCAGGAAAAAAAATCGGCCAAAAAAATGGTTTGACCATTTTTTGGGAATTCTAGGTAAATGTAGCCCCTTAACTGTTATACAATCGTGCTTCGGACGAACGACGCGAAAAATCGAATAACTCGATGTGAAATTTTGCTACGTTTTAAGTTGAAAAAAAAAATATATATATATATATATATAACTCACCTTGAAAATTCTTTGCATATGAATTTTCACCTTCGTGCAAATAATCACTTCTTCGTCACGGGTCGGTGTTCCAACAATGGGCAGTGAATTAGTGAAACGTCACGTAGTCCAGGCGTTTATTCGAGAGGCGTTATCGTAAAAACTACTGCTGATCTTTCCTACCTCTATGCGTTTTTCACCGACATACATATCGCCTTGTGAACGGAATGCAAGCCAACTCTTCGAAATATGGTTTTTTTTTAATTTCGAAAACGAACTTAATTTCATTCATAATATAAACAAAAATAGGCATCATTATTTTTTTTGTTGCTTTTTCCTAGTACACTGATGGGACAAAGGAATACCGATTGCAAAGATCATGAAGAAAAAAATCGATACAAGAGATATTCTGCAATCTTTCGAGCAATCATTTTCTCGAAAGTAATTCGACCTACTGATGACAACTTGAATACGATTACTGTTATTCCATCGATTGTTTGGTATATTCACGAAAATATCATCACATGTATACAATAATAAGTGAAGTAAATGTGCGCGAAAGCATATTAAGGGGTCTGCATAAGCTTAGGGCCCAGAAAACTGGTCGATATTCAATATTTTTATGCTGAGAGTATTTGAATGACAAGGTCGAGATGTAACACACAATCAATGGTTTTGCCGAGTTCGAGTTATTTTTGAATGGAAAAACATTAACAAACAATGAAGTTATGAGGACGCACTTTCGATTAGAAAGCTCTTACTAAATGAATTGAACATTCATCTCCGCTATGCGACTCTTTGGAGTGACTCTTTGGGTGGCTCAAAAACGTATAAAGGACTAGTGGTTGCTTTTCTGTACGGTCCTTCTGTTGTCATAAAAAAAGAATGTGTTGGTTACGTACAAAAACGAATGGGTATAAGACTTCGCGCTCACATAAAAACGGGGGGCTTGATGGTAGAGGAAAATTGACCGGAAAACTGGTCGATGAACTCACAGTTTATTACGGCATCGCCATTCGAAGAAATTGTAATTCAGTGGCGAAAATGAAGTATACTCTATGGTCTACATTTTACCACAAGTGTTCGAAGGATAAAGAACCTCGACATGATTATTCGTCTCCAGAAAAAATTTAATCATTTGCCGGCTGGCATGTATTGGTTGTTTCTTTGTATTTTTTGGTGATTTTTTTAAGGCATTCACTATATGTAGCTTCATGTTTTAAAAAATCGGTTTCTTTTTCACCAATCGTTTCCTAAAAAAAAATCGGAGTATGACCATTTTTTCCGGGCCTCTAGGTAGCTGTAGCCCCCCTCAACCGTTATACAATCGTGTTTCCGACAAACGGCGCAAACAATCTAATCGCTCGATGTGAAATTTTGCTACGTCTTAAGTTGAAATATATATATATATATATATATATATATATATATATATATATATATATATATATATATATATATATATATTCAAATACACATATATATAATTCACGTTGCAAATTCTTTGCATATGAATTTTCACCTTCGTGCAAATAATCACTTCTTCGTCGCTGGTCCGTGTTCTAACAATGAGCAGTGAATTAATAAAACGTCACGTAGTCCGGGCGTTTATTTGAGAGTTCTTATCGTAAAAACTACTGCTGATACCTCCTACCTCTATGCATATTTCACCGAACTACATATCGCCTTGTAACCGGAATGTAAGCCAATTCTTCAAAAAATTGTTTTTGTTTCAATTTCGAAAACAAACTCAATTTCGTCTATAATATAAACGAAAATAGACATTGTTTTTCTTTTGCTTCTTGCTAGTACACTCATGAGACAAGGAAACCGATTTCAAAGATCATGAAGAAAATAAATCCATACAAGAGATATTCCCCGTTCTATGGAGCTCTCATTTTCTCGGAAATAATTCGACCTACTGATAATACCACTAAGTTTGAGTTTTTTTTAATGAAAAATATTGAGGTTATAATTAATATTCAAACAAAGTGCCGCCGTTGCTGCATGGCCCACCGGTACTAGGTACTGCACACGTGTTCCCGAAAGTATTTTCGTGAAGAAATTTGACTGTCAAATTCACGTATCAGAGGGAATAAAAATCGCAATAAAAAAGTATGAAGCGTACGTCAGGTACTTGATAACTTCTCGGATCTCTAAACTTATGACGAGCCGATGGAAGATTAATTTTACGAAGGCTAAAATTCACCAACCTATTGTAATGTTGGAATTGGTTATTACACTGGAAAAACCTGATGGTGTTTACAATAAGCACCCGTGGTACAGATAGATTTAAAGATAATTATTTTGTTGACAAGGCAAGTAAAAAAATAGCCGGCACAGCTACAATAAGACGACCCAGCCAGTAGACTGTGGTTAGTATTAATATAAATATAGTTAGTATTAATATAAATATAGATATATAAATATAGATAGATATTAATATAAATATAGATGTATACATATACAATTTATACATAACGAAGGGCTTGTATACATTTTCTCTTTAAATACTCTTTAAATTATCTTTAAATAGTATGAGGATACCCTCATACGTATACAAATTGTACAAAACAAACTGTACATAACACATATACAAATTGTAGGCTTGCAATAGAAACTCTTTTAACGCCGGTCAAAAAAATAATGTAGGTACTTACATTCCTCTGCTTTCAACTCGAGAAAAATGTACCTAATTTTCATATCGCCGATCTCTGCAATTATTCCTGGTACAATCGTGCTTCGGACGAACGGCGCGAAGAAACAAATTGTTCGATGTGAAACGGCGCTACGTCTTGAGTAGACAAATATAGATAACTCACGTTGCGGATTCATTGCATATGAATTTCCACCCTTGTGCAAATAATTATTGTCTTCTTCGTCGCTCGTCCGTATTCTAATAATAAGCAGTGAATTGGTAAAACACCACGGTGGCCGGGCGTTTATTTGAGAGGCGTTATCGCAAAAACTTCTGCTACCTCTCCTATCCCCGATAAAAAAATATATTCTAATCAAATAGATAAAAATTCTATCCGAATTAATCTTTATTTGCTTACAATATACACTGCAAATCCAAGTGTTCTGCATGCATAGAATATTTCATACCTCAAAAAAATTGAATATTCTTAATTTCAAGTTTTACCACAATGGTTTTGCTATTGGACTAGGCGCAGGCAAGAAAGAGGAAACGAAAGTTTATGTTCTCATGCCTTCCGGATGTGACACCAGCACTCATGCGAGGATACATAATAATGTGTTGCTAGAGCACAGGTTAAGGTAGTCCTATCGCCAGGCTTCAATCCATCGAATGTTCATAATTTTTTTATTGAGCTTCACTAAATATATCAATAATCGTCTCTGTAAATTTTCAGGGTCGTTTATCGACCTAATTACAGAGAAAAGAAATATTAAAATTGCGTATTTTTGTGAAGGAATTCCGAGACGACATGCAAAAACCCAATTTCCGGTCGTTACAAAAGTGTATATAATAGTGGGAATCCGTCAAATTCTTAAAAATAATCAGATTTACATACTTTACACTTGTAGTAATCCAGTGCTCTCAGAAAAAATGAGGCTTATTGACCTAATTTTTATGTAATATGAAGTTTAAGGGGGGATTGTTTTTTTTTTTCGCAAAATTTACCGCTTTTTGGGAATTTTTTTGTGAAGAAAGTATACAACGGAAAACTTGTGAAACTTGGCATATAGTTTTATTGATCTGTTTACTACATACAAAAAATTTTTTAAACAATTTCATCAAAAAATCCGCCTCCCACCCCCCTCGACGCGCGATGGTCCTTTTTTGATGGTGTGCACGATTACAGCCTTCACGTTCATCCTGCAACAAAAACCCAAAAAGCATTTTACTTTAGACACATATAGCTATCGTTCGATGAAGGGGAAAAAAAATTGACGATTTGGTGACGTTTTGAACTTGAAGTATCGATTTTTCGAAAAAAATTGATCGATTTTTTGTTATAAATAAAAAACTATTAAACGTATTGCTTTTTTGCTTCATCAAACGATAAAAGGATGTCAGCTGAGCATTCTGTCCAAATTTGAAGGCAATCGGTTGAATAGTTTTTGAGAAATCGTGCACACCAGTTGTGAAAAAGCTGTTTCGAGAAAAACGCGTTTAAGGGGGGATTTTTTGATGAAATTGTTTAAAAAAATGTTTGTATGTAGTAAACAGATCAATAAAACTATATGCCAAGTTTCACAAGTTTTCCGTTGTATACTTTCTTCACAAAAAAATTCCCAAAAAGCGGTAAATTTTGCGAAAAAAAAAGACAATCCCCCCTTAACTTGAACTTCCGGTATTGGATTTGTTACCAGTTGCTACGATAAAGAGACGTGACGGCAAGGCAACAGCTGACTGTAGTCCCAACCTCATCTCACTCATTCGAATTTCCACACATATTTCATTTTTAACCGACAGATTTCGCAGACACAAATTTTCTACGCTTTTTACCAGTCGTGGCCCGAATACAATGCTTTATGTTTCCGGCAACGGACATTGTTTCAACAGATCGACATTGAAAAGCATGGAGGTTAAACTCGCCTGGTTGAGTAAAAAGAGACAGAGATAGAACCAATATTGCCAAATACCAAACCTAGAAATACTGCGCGAATCGTTGGAATAACTATTTTTTCATTTTTCTAATTAAATGTGAACATTAATTAAATAGTTTACACCTGGAAAAATTACTTATGACAATTTTTGTTGCATATGTTACAAATATAAATTGTACAAGTCTCAAGTATGATCAGTGGTATGACTAGTGTGGAGCGATAGGACTACCTTAATGCGGCTGCATAAGATGCATCTTGCTCTTGCATGGCGTAGTGTTGCCAATGCGTTGTCGAATAATGTGTATCTGGATTCTCAAAACGTAACATTTAGAAAATATTCTCTGAAAATTTCACATGGATCGGTTGTATCTACCACATTTATAAATAATTTTCAATACAAAAATTGTAAAAGATACGTAAAACAATATTCATTAATGTAAAATAAAACATTTTATACACCTGCACAAGTTTTCCCAAAAAAACATCACGAAAATTCGTCTTTTTTCGAGCCACGAGTTAGGTGTAACGCTTTAAATGTTGAAGAAACACTTTGCTTCTCGTTTCATAGTAAAGAATATTTATTGAATAACCTTCTGTGTTATTTGCGTGCGATATTTCATATTACACGTATATTCATTTCATTTCCAAATTCACATTGTTTATCGTCATCGTATAACATTTTGATCGGCCGTCGATGAATTGTTCTCTTTGTCCTTTGAAACGTTCAGTTCGTCGCTGTTATTCGTATAAACAAACGAAAGTTTTAGTACAGCATCTAGAAAACCAAACTAGCTGATTGCTCTGTATTATCAATAAAAAGCAATTATTACTTTTCTGCCGTATCTAAGGGCTGCACATTCGTTTCTGCCGCCGCCACAGCTTCCTCCTGTTCCTGTTGATGTTGGATCGCTGCCATCGCCTCTTTGAACGTTTCGTATTGTATCATGTTGTATATCGTGCGACTGATATTCTGATTGATTAGTTTTGAAGGATCTGTTCTATTCAAGGCCTGATTCG
Source organism: Ophion ellenae (assembly GCA_963210295.1). Classification (NCBI taxonomy): domain Eukaryota; kingdom Metazoa; phylum Arthropoda; class Insecta; order Hymenoptera; family Ichneumonidae; genus Ophion; species Ophion ellenae. The sequence goes on along the minus strand of OY723391.1, from coordinate 36,474,798 downwards.
CATCTTCCACATTGCCAGAATCCTCGGGCAGGACGTGAGGCCACAGAGATTCCATAAAAAGACCTGCGATGAATAAAACGTACATATTGGGTTACAAATTTATATCATTGTACAAATCCTCAGATGAGCAGGAATCATCGGTATTGAATTTTTAATACTAAATGTCGAGAAAATGATTCCTATTATTTTTTTTTTAGCGAATTGGCAAGAGTAATAAAAATAGATAACATGTACATTTCAAGGATAATGTTTATTTTCTCAAAATTCGTAGATCAATTATTATCTCGTTATTAAAAAAATTGTTATTCTCTTCTTGGGTGACGCATTTTATTTTTTTTAATCATAGATTATACCTATTTTATTATTGTTATCTTAATCTTTTCTTATTTATTGTTATTCCGTTATCATCTAATTATCGTCATAAGCCTCCTCACCAAGTTGATTCGCATCTCTGATTTTCTGATCGATGATTCTCCTTTCCAACTGATATCCGTCAAACCTCGAGTGCCCGTCGACTTCGCGAATGTTTGTTTGTTCCGTCGCTTCTGCAGGTGCCTCGAAGGAATGCTGAGACAAGCTCATTACGAATCCCCCGTCACCTTCGGATCCAGGTTGAGGGTGGTGAATCAAAGGTGTCCTGTGCATGAATTCCGGCAGCCGAATTGTCGATGATTCTCCTCCGTCTTGGAAAGCTCGAAGCATGTGAAGTGACCTTTTATTGGTTAAAAAACAATTAGCTTCTTGACTGGAACTATCTCTTTGTTTAAGTTATTAGGCGTGACAATGAACTTTTTGCAGATTTAATGCTGTGATCAGCAACATTGCGTTTTCTATTTGTCGAAAATTAATAAAGCATTCACGATTGTAACGTGCAACTATAATTTATATCACGAAAAATTGAATAGTTGGATAAAATAATTCGCTGACTTCATACTTTAATTGAATAATGATCGTTGAATACTAATTAATAAAATTGAATAATAATAAATGAGTAATGGAATAAGAAAAATTGATTAATTAATTAATTGAATAATAATCATCTTTATGGCAAAATATATACTTATTGTTTTACTTGTTTCGTATACTTACGAGCTTCGAGATAAACTAAATGCAAAAATAGTCAACAGTATGACCATCGTAACTAGAAAAATGAACATTTTTCTTTCAATGTTGAAAAGTTACGTGGACAAAATGTGTATGTTTCAGTTTAGCAATGGCCGAACTGAAACAAAAGCACAACGATCGGTCGTGCCAAGATCCACTCGAAATGTGCACAGAAACATAAGAAATGCAGAAATCTCTATGTATCTTTGATCTACACTATTGAAAATAACGGGAATTATTCGATTATTTCGTTCTGGGCATGCATCAAGCTGATTTCAACATTAATTTACAAATGTTTTTTTATTCTTAATTTTCGTACACAAGAAATAAATGTATTACTGCGCCGAATCACATTCTTAGCGAGAAACCTTTCAGTCGTGAACCATCCACCTACGATACATATATATCATTTTTTTTTCTTCTTTTCATTACAAGATACGATAAATCACTCGATCTAGGAGCAATTGTATTTGTGTTTTCTTGATCGATGTACGTTACTAGAAATTAATCGAACTCATTCACCTTTGGTAAGACTAGAAGTACCAGAGGATCTTTTCACGTATAACACGCATACCGGATTATTCTTCATTCTTTCAATATAACAAAGTTGCGATGTGCTATCTTCCGTTTCAAATACTGAACTAATCAATTCAGTACGCGTTATGTGGCTTATAGAAATGAGTTCTGCACTAATTCGTATATTCTCCGACATTCGACGATTGTGGGCTGAACGCCCGCCCCCTCGCAGACTCTTCCTTCGATGCCAAATTAGAAAAACGAGAAACTCTTAATTATCCGCTCCCTTGGTGATATACAATAATATGCAATGTGCTCAAGTATTTACATTACAATCGACCGCAAAACATGGCGAAGAAGAATACAAAGAGAGGAAAGCTAAAAAGAAAAACTCAGTGATCTCGTTGTTGCAATCGGCGAAAATTGCAAAATTTTTGGGTTTACAGTAGTTTGAATAGACCAGCACGAATTATCTTCGAAGGTAACCCTTTTAATTTCAATGTATTCCGTAAAGATAGTAATGATCTTGGGATATTCGTTATAAATGCTCGAAACTTTCGATCGCTATGTTCTTCGGTATCCCGTGCTTTTGTTATTTTGCAAATGCTGCGGCAATTCCTGAAACCTATACTCGTTGTCACTCACGGATTTAATATTGTACAAAAGGACCGGGGGGGTCATAGAAAGTTTTCTTTACAAACGATTCGTTAGCAATGCGTGTGCAAAAGTACGTGAGAATCTTTTTTACCCTTAGTATAGCTGCGCGAATCACTGAGACATAGTCGCACTGACGATTCATCAACAAAAAAGATTTTTAGCCGTACAGCGAAAAAGAAACGCCTTGAGTGATGTTTCCGTGGTCGAAAATCCCTTCCGCCATCCACTTTCAGTGACGGATCATAGGCGAACGACCAAAATGCAACCGAGATCGTTCATTTGCTGCTCTTTCTTGCATTCGACTACTAGCAATTCCGGCTCACATTGTTAGGAACCATGCCCTCCCTCAAACCCTTTTTCGAATCCGTCAACTAAAAAGTTCCCTCTTAAACTCAATGAAATTTAGAGATAACATAAACGTCAATTCACCGCACTATCAATTTTTTCAATCATCACCAAACTATTATTATCGATGTTTTTTTCTTGTAATTCTCTCTGTGGAACGCGAGCTCGAGAGTTCGTCGACTATTCGACGCTCGGGATATTCTTCAAAGTGAAATAAAACAGCGAGATCGCACCGTTTCGATTCAACAAAAAAATTGGTAGCTTTTCTTCTTTCAAGTATTGAGAAGCCTCGTTATAATTTAGAATTAGCTTGATCTCCGATCATTTTCAAACTATTTGATATTCTTGCCGTTTTTTTCAAATCAGCCCCTCAATCAACTAAGCATCACATAAAATATTAGGATGTATCAAACTTTCAAATATATATATATGCATATATATATATATTTTTTTTTTCAATATTTGTCTCTGTCGACGTTTATCATCGGTCCATAGGGAATGACACTTGACTTCGTACGCTCGTCGTTGAAGTCAAGGTTAATCGTCTAAATCGTTTATGTGAAGAACTTCTCTGTGTGTGAGACCGGCCTTGAACAGGCTCACTATTTGATTGGTCGGGTAAAGAATCCTCTTCGGAAAGCTCGTTGTTATTTCGAAATTTGCCGGCGTGTCAGGCTGACTGAAGATCCAATGGTAGACGTCCTGCGGAAGTTCAAACGCTTAATTGCCATTTGCACACACAATGCTGCTTGCGGAGTGGTGAAAAAAAATTTAAGGATGGACGAGAGATACAATTCCCGTCATAAGTAGCCTAGATGTGGAATTCGCAAATATATTTCCTGGATCTGCAGTAGAATCAAGAGATTTCAAATTTGCATGAAAAGAATTTCAAATGTGCATGAAAAGAATTTCAAATTTGCGTGAAAAGAATTTCAAATTTGCAGAAAGTGAACTGGGGCCTGATGTATAAAGTCCGAAATTTTCGATATGTGTTTTTTGTTTTCATGATTGTTTCAGCTATATTCGTTAAGGGGCTATACCAGTGTGACACTCAAAAAATCGATTTTTTTTGCCGTTTTCGACAGTTTATATTTTCAAGAATATCCTGTAAAAATTTCAAGGCCGTATCTCTAATCATTTTATATTGCAAAAAACGATAGTTAAATCTCTAAACGCGTTTTTCTCGAAATGAGATTTTTCAAATTTGCTGACATTGTAACTCAAAGAGCATTTATCCGATTGACTTGAAATTTCAACTAAGTACTCTTGAATATATTTACTCTACAATGACGTAGGATATTTTTGATTGGATGAAGATAGACGATTTGGCATTGAAAAAAACGACCATTTTATAGGCAAGAAAACAGACTTTTTTTTCATAACTACGCCATTTTGGTAGATTTTGATATTTTTCGAAAATCCTACGTCATTGTACAGAAAATACCTCCGGGTTTAACGACATTTTTTTCGGTTTCAGCTACTTAATCGGCCGGAATCATGTCAGCAGTGGAGGAACTTTTTTTTGGCGCCTCCGAAGGTAGCGCATAAGTCGCTTGGATCTCAATATTTTTCTATGAAAAAATTATGTAATATAGGTCAGAAATAGCCAAATATATTGTTAATTTTCCGAAACATTTAATTGAGTACTCTTCTTCCAAAAAATTCCCGAAAATCACCCAAATTTTCAGCGTTCACACTGGTATAGCCCTTTACTAATTAACTGTATTGTCAGATATTCGAGAAAATGGAATTTCCGTTTTGGTCCTGCTGTTAAAGTTTTCCTCTACGTGCAGGTGAGTATAGAGAGAACGAAATAATCGGAGAGTTACCTCGATTGTGTCGGACATGAGAAATCGTCGCTTGACGGTACGCTCGCCGAGTTTAATTTGTAAGTGACAGGCATTGGGATTTGCCGATTCAGGTTCCGATGGTACTTTTCTCACAGTCATCACTTTCTCGATTCTAATGCGCTCGATTTCCATTTCCTGAGCGTTCAATTCCTCTTTCTCCCTGGCCTCTTGTTCCTCGCGGGCACGACGCTCCTCCTCGCGTTTACGATCTTTCTCTTGATCGGCGCGCAAGGATTCCTCATACGCCTTGTCCTGTTGTTGTCTCAACGATTGCGCGGCGCTCCGTTCGGCCCTTGCAATCAAGAGTTCACGCTCAATCGTACGGTATACTCGTGATTTAATCACTTTGATCGAAAAATCCACCATCAGCGGTGATTTTATTAACCCTCGGCGGTCACCCGGGGTCAAAATGACCCCCAGCGCAACTTTGAGCCAAAACTACTAGTATGAGTTGTTGACGGCTAAGGCCTGCCTTCTAACGGCGCTTTGGTGTACGCTTTGTAAATACTGGGGTTGGACGTGGAGCTGTTTCTTTCCTTAAACTATTTTCCATTATGGAACTATTTTTTCCTCAAACTGTCATATCTCAAGAGTACCGCCCTATAATGTTATGAGAAAAAAACTTGAAAATTGCAAGAGTTATGATGTTTTTTATTAGTAAAAAAAAGGCTTTTTTAACCCATTGACCTCCTATTGATTTGCGTCCGCCATTTCAAAATTCGATCAAAATATAATACCGAGAATGCCACATTCTAGAATGTTCAAACTAATATCCTGGATTTTTACGAGTCATTTGGAACGATACGGTCAACGCGGCAATCGTTTGAAACATAGCTGGAGTCGTTGCGACCCGCTGTGGCCAGCGTGTTACAGCCAGAACGTGTAACCATGGAGGGTAAAGGCCTTAGGCCACAGTAACGGGTATAAAATCATGTGCGAATTTAACATTTTTTTCGTATGAAAAAGTGATTCACTCATAAAATTAATTACACATATATTTAGTATGAATATCAAGCTGTTGGAAAATATATCTTTTCTTTTCGATGTACAAAATGGCCGACTACTCGCAACTTCTCGAATCAGCTTTTTTCCAATTGGCGTGACAAATAACTTCAACGATTTCCACTCGATTTACTTCAAATTTAAAAATTACGTACCTAATTGCATTTCGCAGAGAAGTACGTACGGAATTTCTGATTAATCGAAAACTTTTCATTTTATGAGCAGCTATAACGAAATTTTTCACTGAAAATTCATTTCTTAAGTTCGAATACCTACAACTTTTGAATAAAACAATATTTTTTAAATTCCGTACGTACTTCTCTAGGTATTCTAATGTAGATTGACGAGAATTTTTGTTTTTTGTTCTAGATAAAAAATTGTGGATGCTAAATGTCACGCCGCGGAGCGCCTAAAAAAAAGATAACAAAAGAAAATATTAGTAGTCGGCGTTTTGTACATCGAAAAAAAAAAAAAATCTAACAGCTTGATATTCATACTAAATAGATGTGTAATTAATTTTATGAGTGAATAACTTTTTCATACGAAAAAAAATTGTTAAATTTGCACATGATTTTATACCCGTTACTGTGGCCTAAGGCCTTTAACGAACATCATTTTTTCGTTTCTGCTGTTCGATTCTGATTGAAAATGGAATAATCATTTGCTACTTGATGCAAAGCGAACTCACCTATCTTGTCGTGTTTGGATCAAGCTAATTTCGTTGTTTTCTATGATCGTTTGTAATCGCGTTATAAGCTCCGACGGTGATGGTATACCTTCCATTCTGAAAGAAATATTCATCGTCAGCGTCGAAGGTAATTACTTCCGGCAGATGCTTTTGGCGTCGCCACTTTTTCAACTCACCGACCGACTATCGTCATTCGATTGTCCTTGAGGACGATAACAGCGAGGAAGGGGTAACTACCGGACTTCAGCGCTTCGGCAACTTTGTAGCCCTCGCCGGATTGTACGTTGCATGCCCAGAACAGGGTATGAGTGTTAATATATCGGGTTACTTCGGTGCTCGCCAAAGTATTTCTGTCAAAACGTAAGACCGATCGATAACAACATTTTCAATGATCTCACTTTGGAAAGAAGGAAACTTCGGGTGGGCTTTCTATCCGATAATTTTACCTGCACCACTGATCGACGTCCTGTGCTTCGTCTTTGTGCAGATAGACCAGAAGGAATCTGAGCTCTTGTTTAGCGTCGGACAACGCCTGGCTGTAGGAGCCTTGGTAAAATACTGGATGGCTCGTGCCATACTTCTCCTCGTAGGATCTAATGAAATTTATGACATCCTCCACCGGATCCGATGCAACTTGATGTAAAACAGAAAAGCATAGTTCGCAAACACGCTTTATCAGACCGGGAAAGCTAAAATGTGTATCGGTGCGAGCAGTATACATTTTCGTCAAAATTGATGCATTGAGGATAATGTTACCGTCTCAGGTCAAAAACTTGCAATTGCTTTCTCAAGATGTAAGCAAAAAGACTACAGGAATACTTTTGAACTTTTTGTTGGTAAGAAATAACAGCACAGTGGTCGTGTCGGAAGCCCTTGATAGTGGAATTCTTCCAATCTTTAGAATTGCAATCACAGTGAAATAGCAAAACATTTCTCACTTTAGATATAAAAAGGTAGAGAAGTAGTAATGATTGCGAAAAAATATTGATTTTTGAAAGAACGACACAGGCTTGCAATTTTGCTTGAAAAGAATTTCAAAATGTCAATGAAAAAAAAAATTCGTCACTGTTTGCCGAAAACTTTGGTACTTCACTAATCTTTTGTGCGGGTTTGTTGAAAAGTATTAGTTTTTACAAGAATGACAAAAAGATTCGTCACTACTATGCCAACATTTTTGGTATTTCTCTAGTCTTTTGTTCGGATTTGCTTTGGTTTGGAGGAATGACGCATGAATTTTTCCACAACAATTTGAAAAAGCATCAATGACACAATTGTTTTTCAAAATTTTGAAAAAAATCTTGGGTACTGCTTTAGTGTTTTGTATCCACACTAAACAACTCCCTGGTGTTTTGCTTCCAGTCTAATCCTCAATACAAGAAAAATTCAACTGCAGAGGCTTCAGCGAAAAATATGGCATTATTTTTTTAAGGAGTTAGGCTACTGTGAAAGTAAAGAACTTCGATAGTCGCTTGAGGCGATTGAAATTGAAGAGGAAGGTCCAACATATAGTGGAGGAATCACAGATTAAAGGTAAACGTATGATTACAACGATAGAACTGCTAGTAAAACTTCCAACAGCGTTTTGCTCGAAGCTATGTTTATCAAAACAGTGTCCACCATTTCTCGACAGTTACATGCTTGTTACGCATTATTGACTCAGCAATTCCCTGACTTTTTGAGGTTTTCCGCATTGGTTTTGCAAATATTCCAGAGAGATTCTAGTCAGGAGATTCTAGACAGAAAGGAGAGGGTCAAAGAAAAAACGTAATTTTTTGTAGATCGAATATATGAAAATGTTAAATATGACAATAAAATTAAAAAGACTGAAATGTGAAAAATAATGTAAACACTGTAAAGTAAAAAAGAATACATTGAAAATAAATACAGAACCTGTTCTTCATTATAAACAGAAATAATTATGTTGGTGCCAATAAATAAAAAATAAATATAAACACATCTACAATAATAATCGTGTGGTTGTGTGTCGACAAATAGAATGCAAATGTACAGAGCTTTAGAGTACATTAGTTTTTACCTTTGAAATGTTCAACGTTTGCCACTGACATAACTATTCATGTATATAATGAAGAATAATATAATTATTAATAATATACAAAAATATTTATTTTAATACCTCTTGGTTTTTTTGTTCAATTCGGATTCATTTTTCGTTTTTCTTGCAAAAAGTAAATCCTGGATAAATTCCAGAGAAATTAAAAAATTCCCTGATCATTCCAGCAGGAAAGGAATTATCTGAGTTTTCCCTGTTTTCCATATGCATAACAGCCATGATCTAATAAATGAATTGACTTAAAATTTGGTACACTTATTCAGTGTAATAGTAGTTTAGTCTTGACCGACATTTCTCTTAACATTTTTTTTCATTAGTCATTAACAATAATGACGTCATTTTATCCCGTAAAATCGAAACCATTTGTTAATATATTTTGATTACTATCCAACTATCCAAACGATTTTTTAACCATCTTACTCATTCCTTCAAAAGTAATTCTTTTCAAATAACCCTAATTTTCGCGTCGCCACAGTAGCCACAGATCTTCAGTCTATTCTATACTCGCCAAAGTCGCCAAAGTCGCCAAAGTCGCCAAAGATCTTCAAACTATTCTATATTCTTTTTTGTGTATATCCGTACAGCCGTTAGCACAAAATTGCTATAAAGTTTCCCAATATCTCCAAAATTAATTTCTGACTTCGCGAGTCAGATTTTGGCCCAACTTGATGGTATTCCGTCACGATTGATTGGCGAATAACTGAAAAGCATATGCGCGAGGTTGCCCGGAGTCGCGAGCTTACCGGGTCTGACGTCGGATCGGAAAACGGCTAAGACCAGCTGCAGAATGCTCGTCACGAAGCTGTAACACATGTTAATGACGAACGACAGGAAACCACCGCCGTTGCCGGAGCTTTCCGGAGGGTTGAAGTATATTCTGGAGGCCATATCGTCCACGACGGCGGGAGGTCTCGACCGCGAGTCCTGGGCGTACATGGACGGTCGCCCTTCGTACAAATTCAGCTGTTCCTGAGGGAGAATCAAACAGTGTTAACCTCCGAATATCCCGGAGGATCACGTCCAAATATCGAGAAGAAAGTTCACCTGAACGGCCACCTCCAGGTTCCAATTGTGTCGCTGCAAAACATCACGGCAGATCGAGAGGTCCTCGATACCTGTCAGTTCCTAAAAAATTACGCAAATTAAACCCCGTCGTTTCGTTCGGAAGTCAAGAGTTAGGGGAGCAAGAGGGCGTTGCATGGGGGTAGGAAAAACAATGAAAAAATAACGTAAAACTTGACATCGGTTAACCTGGAATTGGAGAATTTTGTCGGTTTGTTCGCCGCTGAGCTCTCCCAGAGCGTTATCTGCCATTGCCCAAAATGATTACGTCGACGAGTCACACACGTTTTTTGTTTGTCTTCGTCGTTCGAGGACGAAATTCGTGCGCGAAGAAACGCGAGAGAAAAATAAACGAGGCTGCTTCGGGGGGAGCTGGAGAACGAGGCAGCGCGGTTCACACGGGATGATCATCAGCTGACACAAATGACGGGAGAGCAAACGTAGCACGTAACGGGACGTAAAGTCATGTGGCAACGAAAATAGTACGCGATTTGACGAATATTAACCATAACGTATGCCCGTGAGAGTGCGAAATTGTGATATTTTCGCGCGTGTGTGACGCCTGCTCCCCGATGTTCCTTCAGAAATACACGAAATCCAGTTCTTTTCGAATTCAGTCACCGATTATCACTTCATCGCATCTCGTTCGCGCACCTTCACACGTTGAACTTCATTTTTTTTTTCTATTACGCCTCCCGAACGGTCTTTTGGAAACGTTTTTTTGTCTCGCTTGACGATTTTAGGTTCCAGCAGCGTCACAGGAGAGAAGTTGTGCGCAGCGCCGCCAACGGGATCTTGTCGAACTAAAGTTCACTGGGTCAGCTCGTTCGGTAACGCGTGGGTCGATCGGAGAGGAAACTGCTTGAAATTATTTTAGTTCGGATAAAGCGTCACACTGATTTTTCGGAAAAAAGAAAAATACGCTTTCCGCGCTGTGAAGAGATGACAACGTCTATTTCTTCGTCTAGGAATAAGCAAGATGATTGAAAAAACGTTTGGGCACTTGTTTGTATGTACATTAACAAAGGCGGGTACCAATTTTTTTTAAGAAATATTAACAATTAAAGAAGTTATGAACAATAGTGAAGAACCTTTGAACGTGAGGGGTCCAACGTGTACTTGATTTTGGCCACCCGGTTGATGTGATACTAAAAAGACGAGTTTTTCTTCTCAAAATAGATAATAATGGCTAAGACGTGAGCAAGCGTCTTTTGTTAACGTTTTTCAATCATCAAAAAAAAAAAAGAATTTGAATTTTTCTTTAGGTACACTGTCGCTATTCTTAATAACTAATGAAAAAGAAAGGAAAGAAAAAGGTCGGTCAATAATAAACCACTATTACTCTGAATAAATGTAACAAATTTAAATTCACTCCGTTCGTCAAATGTTGGAAAATCGTGTGTATATAGTTTTGAAAAATATAGTGTCGAAAGAAACCGCGTTTAAAGTTTTGCTGGCAGTTCTATTGTTGAAATCATAAGTTTACCTTCAATCTGCGATTCCTGCACCGTATGTTGGACCTTCCTCTTCAATCTGAGTTGCCTCAACTGACGAACGAGTTTTCGTCATTTTCACTGACCCCTTAATATTTTATTCGGCAGTGGGGTCTCTAAGGACCCCAGGCCCTACATCCATACCAGAATGTATGGATGATACCAGTTTTCAGTAAACATTACTAATTTTGTTTTTAGAGACATAAATATTACAGTAACAAAATAGGGTCTCGAGGGACCCCAGGCGCTTACTGGCATCACAAAAGCTGTCACGCTGAAGAAAACATTTTTTTTAAATGTATACTGTTCGTGATGATTCTATAAAGTTGAGATAAACGAAGACTCAGCCAACACGGGGCGTTAAGGGGTAAGGCCGCAGAAGAATTTTCAAAAAATCGATTCTTTTCGCTAAAACGGTGCTCTATCATCATAAGAATAAGTTACTATTCGATTTATAGCAAGAACATTTTTTTCACCGACCTTGAGCGCATAACGTAAGCCCACCTCTGGCACGGCCAGAGGCATATGTAAAACTTTAAACGCGTTTTTCTCGAAACAGCTTTTGTCCAATTGGCGTGACAAATAACTTCAACAATTTTCACTCGATTTATTTCAAATTTAAAAGTTATGTTCCTAATTGCATTTCGCAGAGAAGTACGTACGGAATTTCTGATTAATCGAAAACTTTTCATTTTATCAGCAATTTTATACATTTTTCACTGAAAATTCAAGTTCAATTTAAATTCAAGTTCAAATACCTACGTTTGAATAAAACAATATTTTTTTAATTCCGTACGTCCTTCTCTAGGTATTCTAATGTAGATTGACGAGAATTTTGGTTTTTTGTTCTAGGTAAAAAATTATTGATGCTGAATGTCACGCCGCGGAGCGCCTAAAAAAAAGATATCAAAAGAAAATATTGGTAGTCGGCCATTATGCACATCGAAAAAAAAAAATTCTAACAGCTTAATATTCATACTAAATAGATGTGTAATTAATGTTATGAGCGAATCACTTTTTCATACGAAAAAAATGTTAAATTCACACATGATTGTATACCCTTTATTGTGGCCCAACCCCTTAAATTAATGTTTTACTGAAACAGAATATTTATTGCGTGCGCAATGTGCCGAGGCATTAATTAAATTAATGCTCATTAAAAAAGTACTTTATTCCACAGATCACAGATCTCTGGATAAAAAATAAATCTATATGTACAACACTCGATACAAATACGTATTTTAATCCGAAAATTCCTGCAGGGTTGAGCGAAAGATAGAATCAATCAGAGCAACGACATTTCTTCCGAGATTTCTGCACTCGGAATCCGGATCACTCCGGACCCCGTCGTCCGAGACATCCGCCAACCATGCGCGAAATTCAAATATCAATTCCATCAAATCCTGAGTGAGTCCTTGCTTCGGTAAGGTTACCACGACCGAGGCGATATTTTCGATAATGCAGAGCCGAACTTTCGCTTGTTCGTGATATCTCAATGACCACGCGAGTTCCATCATTTCCTTGGCCATTTTCGGCACGACGATGCAATTCTCAGCAGCCATCATTATTTTCGACAATGTTTTCAGATAATTCACGAGAAGAATGTTGTCCTGATCCTCGAAGGTCTTTGGTGCGTTGTACATACAAGCGCCCTCTCGGCGAAAACCGTACAACAGTGGATAGAAAAAGGACGAGGCTACGTCGTTGAATTTGTTGATCGTCGTGGACGATATTTTGGTGGGATGAGCGAAACGTCTCGTGTTCGATTGTATTCTCTTGTCAACGATTTCTTGCCAATCGATCCCAGTTTTACTCGGCGCGGGCGACACCTCAAAATCGTCGTCGTAAAGGGTCTCGTGCTTCTTGGCATCGGAGCTATCAATGGCGAGTGATATTTTCTTCGAAGTGGACTTTGGCCGTCTCGATTCGTTCGTTGCGACTTGCGAACTCGTTTTCGCCTCTATCTTGGACAATCTTCTCGCCGATTCCCCCAATATATCGAGAAGGAAAAGTCTGTCCTTGATCGAATATTCGCCGACCTTCGCGTGAAATTCTTCGCACAAATATTTCGCCGATTCTTTCGGAAAAACCATCACGATCGAGACGCAAGCTCGGTGCTTGAGCAATTCGAAATTCTCCAGGTAGCTGTTCTCTCTCAGCGTCACGAGGATCTCGAGCAGCTCGATCGCGAAGCTGGAATCGTCGCTCGGCAATTGCGAAAGTATCAAATCTTCGGCGGCTTCCATAGATTCAGCGAAGACGTTTGGATCGCTGCTCGACTGAGAGTTCAACAAATTATCCCGCATATCTCGCAAGTACGTTGGACGAAGTTTTTCGGAAATCGGGGTATCGTTGGACATGTCGTAGGGTACGAGATCGTCGTCGCTGTCCAAACTCTCGTCGGAATCCTGCCTCGCCGCTTCGACCGCCCGAGGAACTTCTTTCGATTTCAGCTCGTTCGTAGCTTCCGCCGAATGACTCGATTCCATCGATCCGCGTGACGAAATACCACAATCGACTGCCAACTCGAAAATCCTCCGGTCTCCTTCGCGTTTAAATGGCGTTTCTCCAGCCAATGAAACGTTCTTGCTCACAGCGACTTTTGCTGATTTGCAGTCGACGTTTTCGAGATTTCGCAACTCTTCGACCATCCGTCTCGCCTTCTCGGGCATTCCTCGATAATCGTACTTCAATTTTGGTTCATCCTCCGAATCGTTGAGCACCTCGATGACCATTTCTCCAGTTATCATGCCTATGCCTCTCAGTTCGCTCTGGGTCGATTCCAAATGTGCCGATGTACCGGAAAACAACAATCTCTTGATTTCACCCTTTTCTCTCGTCGACAACGTTCCCTTGATTTTCCTCATAGCAATGAGAATCAGCTTTGTGACATAGACGTGTTGCTCCAACGAGGTGTGATTGAGGGCGCTTCTGTCGCCCCAAATATCCAAAAGTCGCAATGCGAGGTCGGCCAAGATGCGCTCGTCGTTGGACGCCCTTGACAAATAGGCGATCAAGTTTCTCACGAGATTTTCGCTCTCGTGGTAAGCCATGAGGGGGATTTTTATCGTGAATACGTGCTTCCAGTGAGGATTCGACAGTAGATTTTTAAAAGCCATCTCGATTCCGTCGACGTTGTCGCTTCGTTTGAGGAAGAGAATCGCGATTGGCTCCATGGCTCGTCTATCGACATGTCTCAATATTTCGTTCACGAGACTTGTCAGATTTTCCGAATTACCTGAGCACCATTCGGACATGATGTCGATCAACGCCTCAAACCTCTGGGAGCCCAAAGTAATCACGGCCTTGCTGATCAGCATGGAAATCATTTTTAAGTCTGGCCCACTATCAATTTCGGCGAGAATCGAACTGAAAAACGAAATGGATCTTGCGACGTGGAAGCAGACGATTTTCGCGTAAGTCTCGGGTGAAAAGGAATTGGGAATTTTGCCGTTGAGCTTGTTGGCTACTCTGGTCGGCAACGAGACGATTGTTTGGAGAGTACTCTGCCATTTACTTTCCATTTCCTCTCGTTCGATAGACGTTTTTTCATTGTTCTTACACACGTCCGTTATCGCGGAAAACATCGACTCGCTTCTCATCAATTTCTCCAACAGGATCACTAGAGAATTCGTAACTTTGTCGCTCTTTGACCTCTTGAGAGCGTCCGTGAGCGCAACGAGACTCTCGTGAAACATGGGAAACGTCGCACCCTGGACGACGATAAATCGCTCGATTGTCGGATCTAGTGAGTCATCAACGTTGGGGAAGTTGTCGTCGAAGTAATCGACGATCCTTTCTACGAGCTTGCCGTACACTATGGCGTCGATCTGTGGATGCTTGTCCAGACCCGTGTGCTTTTCGGATGTTACGGCTCCCGGAAGGTACTTAATCAACCGGGTTACGTCGGATAGAAGCTTTTGGGCAGTTCTATCACTGTTGATGCTACCGGCGGAGTCGAGCGTCCCGAGCAAATGATCGATCGCGGCATCCATGCTGGCGCTGAACGACCAAAGAGTCCCGGCACGATCCTTTTGCTGCGAAATGTGGAGCACGGACATTTTATTTAAGGCGGGATGTACATTTAGACAGGAAAAAAATGAGCAATGTTGAGGGATTTTTTAAACTAAGAAATAATTATTCTACAATTATCAAACTTTAGGTATACTTCAATAGTATATTTAAGGGGAGGGTAGGGGTTTCAGTGTGAAAAGAAAAACACTTTTTTGCGATTTTTTCCATCTTTATGGATAGAGTAAATTTATTGAAACCTTTTGTGCATTGTTAAGTGTCATTTCAAGAACATTTCGTGAAATTTGTACGCGAAAATATCCTCAAACAAGCCAGTGCCGCTTTTTTCTCGAAACCACTTTTTCAAAGTCCGTGTTCACTGCCATTTGAAAACTACATGACCGATTTATTTCAAACTTGGTACACACTTTTTACATATAAAATACCTCCCCCCAACGGTTAGTTTGAGTTTTTTTTTACATTGAGGGGGTTTTCCACCCCCAAAATGGCGGAATTTTTCGTGAAAAATAGCACTTTTCACTTTACATGACCACCAAAAATTTAGAAATGAAAAAAAAAATTATCAAAGACCGTTGGGGGGAGGATTTGATGATACTTTGGCTAAATTTTAATGGTCCTTGATTTCAGATAATTTCTAGCTGAGATACAGTGAACACCGCAAATCGTGTTTTTCCAAAAGCGTTCTTGGAAAAGCTTTGTCACCGGCTTGTTTGTGGATATTTTCGCGTACAAATTTCACGGAATGTTCTTGAAATGGCACTTAACAATGTACAAAAGGTTTCAATAAATTTACTCAATCCATATAGATGAAAAAAATCGCAAAAAAGTGTTTTTTTTTTCACGTTGAAACCCCTATCCTCCCCTTAATATCGCAAACGACTGTTGAGGATGAATGAGAGTCTTATAGAAGCGCCGCTGTACAGATGAAAGTTGGATACATTGTTGACAAGTTTGTTCTTAGTCTACATGCAAAATTTGGTAGCGATATTCTAATTAGTTGAGAAATTATAACACTTCTAATTTTCAGTAGTTTTGCATGCGTTCTTACAGGACTTCGTTATGCTCTCAAGTATGATGAGAAAAATCACATTGAAATCATTATTTCAACTTATTGATATCAAACTTGAAATTCAATTGGGTTTGTTGACATTCAAATTCAATTTCCTGAAATTCAAAATCAATTTGAATTATAACAAAAATGTTGTACTATTGTACGAAACGTTCGAAATTTATGGGGTTGCAGTTTGCATTGTTGGAATGCAACGAAATTTTTTTTCAATTCCTCATTTTCCTTACAATCGAAAAACATATTTTGCAAAGTTGTTGTAAATCGTTAAATAAGGACCCTAATGGAGGTTTGCATGGTTTTCGTAGCTCACATGTGGCAAAGAAAATTTTGGAAATCAAAAAGATCATTTTCATTACATTCCAACGATGCAAACTTCAACGTCATCGAAATTTTCGGGTGGAAAATTTCTTGATAACAGAATCTTTTGAGAAAATTTCTCATCACTCGCTACATAATTGTAGTGCAATTGTGACTTACTGACATTTAGTTAATTTTTTCGTTTTGCTCTTCCGTGCATCCTTACTATTGGCGTAGCCGGGAGGGTGCAGGGCTGGGCACAGCCCTCCCCAGAAATTCCAGTGCCCCCCCCCCCGAGAAAGAAAGGATCCAATATAATTAAATTCAAATAATCGATTAATTTTGTTTCACCCAAGCAAGCTTGAAGAAATAATTTGATAAAACTTGAACTATTTCCTTCTTCATAACTTCGTAGCTTGTATAAAAAGTAGCTATTTCGTTACGTAAGTTGAATAGATAGTCAAACTTCACAATTAAGGTAATTGTGAGCAAAAGCAATACATTAAATTTGGCGGCCGATACACAACTAGAAGGATACTGAAAGGCAGGGTGTCAACTCTGCACAGTGCAACTCGACACCGGGTCAGCCCGCCTGTTCAACTCTCCACTGTTCAACTCGACACAGAGCCAAATCGACGTAGCAGCCGTAGCAGCTCGACGTTTCCCCGACGCTCGCGTATCCCCACTCTTCAGATTCGGGCCGGGCGATTCGCTGCCCTGTGTCAACTCGACACCGAGTCCTCCCTACACAGCGTAGCGTACTCAACTTACATTTCCTAGCGGCTAGACTTTTTTCGAATCACCCATACCCGGGAACGAGAAATATACGAGCAAAATGTTTTCGCATGTACCGACTACCCGCTCTGTCAGTTCTCTAGTTTATCGACTGATTTTGAATGGAAATTTCACGAGCGGCATTTTGTTATAACGTTATTCTTTAATAATGCCACGAACATATATTTAGTCTCCTAAAATTTTAATTCTTCCATAATTCGCGAAAAAAGCGTCATTTTTTAGTACTTGAGAATAACGATAAGCAATACTAAGAGAACTGAAAACTTATGTAATAATCGTGTGAAAGAAAAACTGGTGGCCTCGTACAGTTGGACAGTTTTTCGTTGCCGTTGAATATAGAATTATGTTCTTCAAGAGGATGTTTAATTTTGTTCTGATATTCATTTCTTGTGGCTCTTGATTTATTCTTAAAAATCATCGTGCAAAGTCTAAATTTTATGATGAACTTTTTAATCATCAAGAATATCGCTGAAAATACCATATGCAGTTACAAGAAATTAATATCATGAAACGATTGGAAATAATATTGTTGTCAATATTCCTCATATATGTTCCTTTCATTACAGATTGAAACGTCCACATTATTATTATCCATGTTGTTCAAATACTTAATGCCAAAGAACAGTGCATGTCGGATATATTTATTTTTCATTAATGTGTGACATATCGTCTACTACATATGAAAAAATTGAATCATCGTATAACATGAATACGCTGTGTTAAAAAGCGCAGAATCATTAAGGGGGGGGGGGTGGAAGGTTAATTTGCTATAAAAAGCATATTTTCGATATTTTTTGTTGACGTACTGTTTATATATATTTATTTATATAATCAGTATAAAATAAAATGACATTTGAAGAATATTCTGTGAAATTTTCGTTAATAATTGTGCAGAAATGAGCCAGTGACAGGAAATCTTCTCAGACGCCACCAAAAAAAGTTACATTGCGGTGAACTGCATAACTCACCACTGGATCATCCGAAAAAAAATCCAACAAGATGGTATTATTTAATAAGTTTCTTGAGGTAACGCTGTCGAGTTTTTATTTTTATCTTTATTTTTTTTTCAATTTTTAGTCACACTTAGAAGACAAAATAGCGATATTTCATTTTAAAAATTGGAACCTTTATTATTGCAAAATGAATTAAAATTATTTAAAAAAATCGACAGCGTTACCTCAAGAAACTTATTAAATAATACCATCTTGTTGGATTTTTTTTTCGGATGATCCAGTGGTGAGTTATGCAGTTCACCGCAATGTAACTTTTTTTGGTGGCGTCTGAGAAGGTTTCCTGGACGTTTCAATCTGTAATGAAAGGAACATATATGAGGAATATTGACAACAATATTATTTCCAATCTTTTCATGATATTAATTTCTTGTAACTGCATATGATTTTTTCAGCGATATTTTTGATGATTAAAAAGTTGATTATAAAATTTAGACTTTGCACGATGATTTTTAAGAATAAATCAAGAGCCACAAGAAATGAAATTCAGAACAAAATTAAACATCCTCTTGAAGAACATAATTCTATATTCAACGGCAACGAAAAACTGTCCAACTGTACGAGGCCACCAGTTTTTCTTTCAAACGATTATTATATAAGTTTTCAGTTCTCTTAGTATTGCTCATCGTTATTCTCAAGTACTCAAAAATGACGCTTTTTTCGCGAATTATGGAAGAATTAAAATTTTAGGAGACTAAATATATGTTCGTGGCATTATTAAAGAATAACGTTATAACAAAATGCCGCTCGGGAAATTTCCATTCAAAATCAGTCGATAAACTAGAGAACTGACAGAGCGGGTAGTCGGTACATGCGAAAACATTTTGCTCGTATATTTCTCGTTCCCGGGTATGGGTGATTCGAAAAAAGTCTAGCCGCTAGGAAATGTAAGTTGAGCACGCTACGCTGTGTAGGGAGGACTCGGTGTCGAGTTGACACAGGGCAGCGAATCGTCCGGCCCGAATCTGAAGAGTGGGGATACGCGAGCGTCGGGGAAACGTCGAGCTGCTACGGCTGTCGATTTGGCTCTGTGTCGAGTTGCCCGCTTCGTCGAGTTGAACGGCGGAGAGTTGAACAGGCGGGCTGACCCGGTGTCGAGTTGCACTGTGCAGAGTTGACACCCTGCCTACTGGAAGATGAATATTCACTACCCAGTAATATATAGTACCATTGGAATTCTAAAATACTGATTTAAGAATCTACCGTTAGTTCATGCAGTTGACGCATTTTTAAAAATTGAATATGAACAACAAAAAAGATTTTATCAATGCTTATAAAGAAATGTTAAGAATTGATACGTCAGCCTTAGAAGCAGCAACAATGGTGACAAAAAACATACTTTCATTTAAAAATGTTGGAAATTTAAGAAAGCATATTAAAACTCATATAAGTATATAATAAATATATATATTATATATACTTATATATAAGTAAATAAGTATAAGTATGTATATTTATATAATATATTTAGTATATATATTTATATAATATATTTAGTATATATATTTATATAATATATTTAGTATATATATTTAAATATATATATTGTATATACTTATACTTATATACTTAAATATATAATAAAAAACTCATATAAACTTTTCCAAGCAGCAATAGTACTTCCAGTGAGCTGTGCCAGCTGTAAGAGTTTTTCTACCATGAGGTGGATAAAAACATGGCTTGAAAGTGCAATGCTTCAGGAACGATTCAACCGTGTAAACCGTGAGGGATCCTTTCTAAGACATTCCTTTCTAAGACATTTTCAACCGTTAAAAAAAAAGTTAAAAAAATTGAATTAAATGTTTAAAAATTCATTTTCTGTTCTTCATGATTGCTTCGATTTGACATGAAACAAATCTGCTATTTTTCTACCCATTACACTGTGACTAAACCTTAACGTCTAAAAAAAAGTAATCTCTCCCATTTTCTTAGTAAGTGTATTTTGAGTACAATGGAAGTGATACTTACATGGGTCAATTTGTTCCCTTCTGCAATAAAATCCAATAACTGTTCGACATTGACTCGAACGTTAGCTCCCTGATCCATGCCAAAGTTGTCGCGGTAGGCGTAATGTTTCAATTCTTGGAGAACAGATGTTTGCTTCGACAACAAGCTTGACGATTCGTTGGTATGTCGATCACATAAATATTTTGCCATGACTGTGATCTGTAAGAAACATTCAATAAAGACGTTCATAACGCGAGATAAAATTGTTTCCCTTTGTAACAAACACTTTGTGCTAGGGATCATAGGCATCTCCCAAAAAGATCATGCAACTTGAATAAATTATTTAAAATTAAACGTGATCCTCGATTTTACAAGAAAAGTAACAAGTATAATTTTCAAGCTCGATAAATTGATTATCCAGTAGAATTGAATTATCTCTGTCCCTAAAAGTGGATGTGAATATTACAATGCATTTGTTACGATACCTTGTACAAAGAGTACCACCGCCCGTCCATTTGAGATATCAAACCGCAGAGCGCAGACAACAAGGCCGATGTATTATTGTCGTTTGAAACATCACCAATCATCTTTTTCAGCCCCGATTCTAAATCAGTAGATTTTTTATTATGTATACCAACCAAATTGATGGGAACTTGAAAGAAGGTCATGAATATTATGAAATTTACCGGTAAGCCCTTGATCGTTGACTACCGCGTCTCGTATTTTATCGAGTTGGTCCATCGCTGCGGATCAATCTTTCTTCAGTATTACACATTCAGGGTTACAATTTAAGACTGATAGACAATCAATAATTATTCAATCATTTTCGAAATCAATCGTACGTATCCGAAATGTACAGTGGCTGGGACCTAACTTCTGATCCAAATAATTCATCGCTAGGATTTGAGGTTAGGGTCATAATAATGTGAAGCTAGCGAAGCCTGCGAAGCCCGCCAAGTGGAAGTTACGTCGAGAGCCGCAAGGCGGTCCGATTGGTCGAAAAACCGGCTGAGTTCACCAGCGCCAGCGGGGAGAAAAGAAAATTCGCGGGCCGAATTTGCCCACGCAACGCGTGTCGTATTTCTAATAATTCACTGCGGGTTTTAAAACTCTGATCGTGTAGTTTTATCATTTTTGAATGAATATGACTCCGTTTCGATACCCGTTGCGTTTATTTATTGCTTTTAATCGCCAGAAGTACGAGCCGAAAGAACGAGCCAACGATCTATCACGCGGAGGGGCAGGGCTTCGCTGTGGGTAGCTCCGTCTCCTTCGCCTGACAGCTGTCCCCGCTCACCGGCACGTCGAACTTTTGTTTACCAATCATTCGAAGGCTACCTATAGCGTTTTTGGTACCTTTGGTACCGCGTAGGATTTAGAGCAATCGACAAATTTTGAAAAAAACTTCTAACAAGAAATCGTGCAAACGTCCTCGTGACGTCATCGTCCGTTCTACATTCGCCGATTTTTGCTGCCGAACGTCACTCCCGATCGTCCAAACATGAGACAGGAAGCGAGTTTTGATACTCGGTTGGAGATTCAGAAAAACTTGGCTTCGATTTACGATATTAGCATTAAAATGTAATTTTTTTTCATTAAATTCAATGAATACGCCTATTAGGTGATTTTTCTTTCTGTTTAATTTTCTCCACTGAACTTCTGAACCATGAAAATTGTTTTTTCGCAGCAAGAGAGAGTTGGAGGCAATAGAGAATTTGGTCCGTGAAAATGGGTGTCTGAACACTGCGGTAGACAACGCCAACAAGGTATTAATCGACGTAGTCAAAGACATGGGCATAAAAATTCCACCTACCGACGCAGAGGACCATGAGAAAGAATCGGGACACCAAATGATACCTGTCACTCCTGACTATATTACCGAAACGCTCATGAATATGATCCACAATGACGATCAACCATAGCACTGTTCGTGCGGTACAAACATTCCTCACCGCCTTGCCACGGTGACGACCAGCGGACACAAGCATTCAGTTTTTAATCGTTAGCTAGTTTTCACGCCAGCCTCATTATTGTTATTACGAAAACAGTTATTTCGTGCTGTAAGGTAATAATCAATTAAGGAATTATTTTAACAGTACGCAAAGTATATTTTTGTACTCTCCGAATCGTCCGGGTGACGAAACTCTGGACAGAAAATGAAATAAAAATATCATAACTCATTACGATAAAAAACCTCAAAGTACAAAATTACTGTGGTTGGAAATTCTCGGGCTTAGAGTTTGGATTCCGTTAGCCAGCTGAATTTCTGTTCCTTGCGCCCGGCCTGCGGGTCGATCAAGATATTTATTATACTCGGAGTGTCCTTCACCTAAAAAAAAGGAAGATTTTGTCAATCCGAGCTTACCCGACGCGTCTCAAATTACAATGACAAATTTTTAATCACCGTTAGAGCAATTTTCAATGCTTTTATTATTTCTTCCACTGTTCTACAAAGGTGACCCTGTTTCCCGAACATCTCCATCATTTTTTCGTAACGAGTCTCAGCCGTTAACAATTGCGGTGGAGTTCTGGCAATCAAGAAAAAGCAGAAAACAAAGATTTTACACACTTGTGATTCTCATTAATTTTATGAAAAGCTATTTATATCTGACGAAGGAAAATATGTAAGTGGCTAAGGGAATCAGTCCGAATACACCAAATTACATTTGGAGAATGGATCGGGGGTGCATGGGGTGGAAAAGGCGGAATACCTGATAGAAATAATAAAGATGGAAGAAGGAAAGTGGCCGAAGGTGTGTCTTAAGGTGGGATATACATTTAGATGGGAGAAAATTGAGCGATTTTTCAAACTAAGAAATAATTATTCTACATTTATGAAACTGTGGGAATACTTTAACAGTATATTCAAGTATACAAAAAAATTTGTTTAATTCATTTATCATCAAAATGGCGCAGAATTTACGGTAAGATTGCCACAAGAGTTGCGAATTGCACAAAAATGTTTAAAACATTCAGTTGGAATGCGTATACTCTCTATTTGACAGTAATTCAAATGAATAAAATGCAAATTTCAGTGAATGGCACGCATTTATAAAAATAAATCAAAATTTCACTCAAAATTTGGCTTGAAAAAGTAGTTTTTCAAAATAATTTTCCAGAAACGATTCTCGTCAAGTAGAAGGTAGCAATATTATCAATATTTCTACCAAGTTTCAAATCAATCAGCTTAATAGTTTTTGGGTAATCCTGCACACCAATTTCGAAAATGCAGTTTTGAGAAAGACGCGTTTAAAGATTACGCCCGCTCTAAATCCGAGTGGTGAGGCACGGCGTTAATGGGCTTAACGTTTGAAGTTTTTCGAATTTTGCTTTGAAACTTTGGGAAAATATTCTACATATATACAGTACTGCTCAAAAGTTTGGATACACCAGCCGATATTTCTTGCCGCACTGAAAGTTAGATAGCTCCGTTAAAAAAAAAATAAAACCAAATTTAACGAACGACGTTTTGAAGGGAACAAATTCAGCTTTGCGTTGCTTTTTTGAAATAATTTTTTATGATTTTTTTTCAACCCGGTACGCACTTTTGTAGGTGACCGTTTTTCGGCTATTTTTCGACCATCGCGAATTGGGCGCATAACTTATGGAACAGTTTTTTGTTATTTTTATCCATGATAAACTTGAACGGGGTAGCGGACGCTCCATTTCCAAACGTATCTAGCCCTGAAAAAATTGTAAAACAAATTTTGAAAAATACGTCAAAAGTTCTTGAGTTCCTTTGTATTTTCCAAAATTTGTCTTTTTATGGATTTAGATTGGGAGACAATGGGTTTTAAAATTGCAACTTTTAACACTGCAGGGTCTGCATTGAAATTTAGACAGAATAATATTCCGTCAAAAATATTAGTCCCCTACAATAAGAAGACATATCGCAACACCGCAGAACAGTATTGTTCAATATTTCGAGAAAAAAATAATTATCGTGTTCCTAAAGTTAAAAATTTTGTCATAAAAAAATATTTGCATTATAAATATTAATATTTTATATTGTTTATGTTATCTTCATTAACAAATAAAAGTGTTGGTTCATTCATAACTAATTTAAAAATGTGTTCGATTAAAAATTACTTCCAAATAAAAATTTGTGTTGCGGTATTATTATAAATATGCCGCGCAAACTCACGTCGTTGGATACGTGGACGTTGGACACGATGCGGTGTTGCCATATGTCTTCTTATTATAGGGGACAAATATTTTTTACGGAAAATTATTCTGTCTAAATTTCAATGCAGACCCTGCAGTGTTAAAAGTTATAATTTTAAAAATCATCTCCCAATCTAAATAGTCGACTGTTCTGAAATTTCACTCATACATGCATAATGATATGAACAATGTCGGGTTGAAATTTGAACGAAATCTATAGAAATGTAGATTGTGCGCGAGTACAACCTTCAAAAAAAGAGGAACTAGTGAGGACAAAGCAGGTAGCGCGAAGGGAAGGAAATACCGGTATATGAAAATGTTACGAAAATGAAAGTACAAGTATATAATTTGTAAGAACACATGTAAAGAAGAGGAGAATGTGAGGAGGGGGGGGGGGGGGGGGCATATGTATAAACACCCTTAAAGGGTATACCTTGGAAATAAAAACTGCTACTACTACTATTAATATCTCACGAATACGTACGTTTCGGTTGGATCCCCCATTGATTGTATCTGGTGGAACGACTCTGTATCCATGCCACCGTAAATTCCATTGTTGTTCACAATGATAATAACTATCGGCAATTTGTATCTGCGATACAGAATTTTTCCATTAAACGCCAGATAAAAGTATTTTTCCGTTGATGGTGAAAATACCAACCTAAACATTGTCTCGATTTCCATTCCGGAGAATCCAAAGGCGCTATCGCCCTCTACGCAGATGACTTTCTTATCAGGCGTGGTGTCTTTACAGTGGAGTGCAGCTGCGATAGCGAATCCCAAACCTACACCCATTGTACCAAAGGTACCAGCGTCCAGCCTGTGACGCGGATTCTCGTTCAGTAGAATTGTTCTTCCTATGTCCATGGTATTGGCACCTTCGGAACAAATGATACAATTCCTCGGCAGTATGTCCTGGATGTGCTTGAAGACTGTGTAATAATTCAGAGGTACGGTTTTGTCCGAAGCCATGCGCTGGAAAATCGAGACAAAATTCGTACGAGTATTATACGCTGATTTGGAGTATGCACATCGATGCATCTCCTTAGCATTTAAATGTCCAAACTACTTTCATATATCGGGTTAATTTAAAATTTGGGTTATCTGTGTGAAATGTTTACTGATAATATTCATCAGAATATAAACGTAGCTAATAATGCATAGAAGAGAAATTAATAACAAATGAACTTGAGCTTGATACTTCTTTCGTGAAATTTATTAACCAAACTAAACGGGTTCGCGACGTTAATCGCTCTCAATTAAATAAGTTAAAAGAGCGATGATTTTTTATATGGAATCTTTGGAATCCAACGGCAATGTATTTAAATGTTATTACTTTACTTTTGTCATTATCACAAAAAATGACAAATTTTGGTTGTAGATTTCCACAAAGATACCGAAAAAACGGTGGAAAGAATTTTCCTAGTTTAAGGACTTACATCTAGTTGAAATTTATGAGAATATCAATTTTTAGTTTTCAGCAAAACAAACAAAAAAAAATCAGCACGAAATGTGCTGATTTTCATGAATTTTTAAAAAAGGAAAGCTTTCTTCATTTTTTGAGACTCAGGGTATGTTTTATTACTACTTTTGGCTGTTACATGGTATTTTATTTGATTTATTTATCCTGAAAAATGGCGGCGGTATGGCACGGTCTCCTAAACTGCATTTAAAAAAACTGGCGTGACGTATAACTAAAAGAGTAATGGGCCGATTCTGATGAAATTCGGTATAAATCTTTCTAACCTTATTGTCTAAAACATAACCCTCAATGTTTTTGGAAATTAAAAAAATCATTTTTTATATACATTTTTATTGAGTTTTTGAAAATTAAAAAAGAAAATTCAATCTTTTCGTTTCAAAGCGTACCCATTTAATCAATTTCCAATATTTCCCACTTTTCCTTGGTTCATATTATGCGAGTGTTAATGAAAGAAAAATATTCATTAATTTTTTTTCAGGTTAATCCCGCTGACGCTACGTGTCACGATACGATTTGATTAAAGATTAATCAAATAAAAAATACCATGTAACAGTCAAAAGTAGTAATAAAGCACACGCTAGTTCTCAATAATGTCTCAACAACTCAATAAGTCTTAAACTTTACTTTTAAAAAATCATGAAAATCAGCTCTATTTCCTCGCCTAAAGATATCTCCCCCTTGAATCGAATAAAAGAAACAACCTGGGCGTTAAAAAAAAATCGAATTCTCATTGCGTTCCAACGAAATAAGTTTCAACGGCATAAAAATCATACTTCGATCATCGTTCTGTTCTTCTCTCCTGCCGATTTCAGCGTGGTCCACCACGCGTCGTTTTTCCCCACCGCGAATTTCTTTATCTTCAGTAGATTCGTCAGAGATTCGATAGTGGGTGCCAAATCCGCTTGGATCGCCACCGTCGACGGTACGGAGTTGTGAAGTTCCTCGGCGCATATGTCGATCTTGAAAAATATAAATAAGTGCTCGAACACTATTTGGCTTCTTCTCAAAGAATTACATAAGCCTCGCCAGATACCTGAATGACTTTGACGTTACTCTGAAATCTCGGAGACCGACCGAAGTGGAGCATCCAATTGAGCCGCGCACCGAGTAGCAGAACAACGTCGGCGTGCAGCAGAGCGGTCGTTCTTGCTGAGGAAACACTGTGCTCGTCGAAATCCGAAACGACGCCTTTGCCCATTGGCGTTGCAAGGAACGGAAGCCCCGTTGACGCGACGAGTTCGCGAACCTCGTTTTCGGCTCTCGCGTACGCTGCCCCTGTGTGCGATATACAAACGACATTAGCCGTGTCGGGACTAGACGAGGCAAGAACCGAGGCAGCCTCGCGCGGCACCGCCTCGGACTATGTGGACGTGCCTCGCCCGCTCGTTTATCTGCGGAACAACGGCTTTAAGGGGAGCAACCACCCTTCAAAGAAAGGCGTGTCGAGGGGTGGTTTTGCAGTTTCGCCCACCAGCAATCCACCGATCTGAATGAAGCAAAAACCAAAATTCTTCTAATTCAAATCGATGAAAAATCCACTGTAAAAGTATTGAAATAAAATTAAATTAAGGGGGGACACGCCTTTGTTTGGGGGGTCGTTTTCCCCCTTAAAACCGTTTCCCGCCGATAAAAAAAACGCGTCTAATAGTTTTCACTGCGTTATCAGATATATGGGTTTCAACAAAATCGAACGCGGACACTTCAATGTTCCTTGTGAGACTCGTACGTGTGGTGCCATTTGGGCTTTTGAGGTTACTGACATGCTTCGGATAATGGAATTTTTGTACATTACAAAGTGTAATGTAACTTGTAATGTAATGGAATTTTTTTACATTACAAAATTTAATGTAATGAGTCATGGAATTTTTTATATTACAAAATCTAAGGTAGTAAGTAATGGAATTTGTTTACATTAGCAATGTAATGTAAAAAATCTCCATTACTCATTACAAGGTAATGTGGATTATTATTCGTTTCCCATCGGGTTAGATCGACCCAGTGCAAAAAGCACTGCCCCTAATGGCAAACGAATAATAATCCCCATTACATTGTAATGAGTAATGGAGATTTTTTACATTTCATTGCATTAGTAATGAGAACAAATTCCATTACTCATTACATTGGACTTTGCAATGTAAAGAAAATTCCCTTACCCATTACATTGTAATGGATCCTGAAAATATTTCACATTACAAGGTTTAATTCAATGAGCAATGAAAATTTGTTACATTACCAAATTCAATGTAATGAGAAATGGCAATTGTTTGCATTACAAAATGTAATTTAATGAATAATGGAAACTTTTTACATTACTCAATGTAATGTAATCGGTAATGAATTTTTTTTACATTACAAAATGTAAAGTAATGAGTAATGAAAACGCTAATGCATTACAAAAAGTAATGCATCATTTGCAACCGTGGTCTGGACACGGCTGTTGACGGTGGAATTTTCATGATTAGCAATATCGGTGCAGGCTCGCGAGAATTGGATGACATTGCGAGCGTACCTTTGCCAACGATTACCAGAGGCCTTTGCGATTGCGACAGAATGTTTGCCGCCTCCTGGACACTTCTCGGGGATGGAAATACGAGAGGCGGCGATGGACATGGCGATACGCGATATATACGATCTTCGGGAACTTTTTGCAGGAGTAGAGTCGCAGGAAGATCCAAGTACGCAGCTCCCGGTCTACCGTAGGTCGCTAAACGCACCGCTTTCTCAACGTGTAGCGGAATGAGCGCGGCTGTTGGCGGCCTAGCCGCGTATTTGCAGTACGGACGACTCGCTTCGACCTGCGGGAATTCTTGAAAACCTCCGATACCCTCGTGATCCTCGGGACAAGAGCCGCCCAGCACGAGAACTGGCCTGAAAAGAAAATTTGCCTTTAGGTACTTATAGGTGATGCCTAAACATCATTTATAAATCATACACAAAAGGAATTATACGCGAAATTTGTTTCTTTTTTAATTTTTAGTGCTCATTTTTTGGAGTGTCTTCGAGCGCGCCAGAAACGCGGGAAACAGCTTCAACGGTGAAAGCAGCACTTTGCAGAGCGCTGTAAAGTAAGATCTGACTGAGCCGCCATTTAGTATCTTTTTCATAATAAATCCTTATTTTTGCATCTGTCAACACTGTCAAAATTTTGATTGCTTTTTCAGCATTCTCAAAAAAATTCCCTAAAGTCTCTTTTTGTGAGGCACATAACGCCTTAAGGGGAGATATACAGCTAGATGGTCGAGGTCGAGGATTTAGAAGCTATGGACATTCCGTCGACCGTAGAAGACCTACACTATGGGCCTGGTATCGATGATTCCATGTAAGTTGACAAATTTCATGATTTATTCATTCCCAAATTTTCAAACGCATTTTTCTCAAAATCACGTTTTTCAAATCGGTACCCAAAATTTCTCAAAAACCAATGAACCGATTGCCTTGAGGTTTGTTGTGGTTATTCTATACACCATTATCTAGTACTTGTCATAGGATTTTTTTTTCCGTTACTTAGTTTTTGTTTTATAGGCAAAATAATAACTAATTTTTGGCCCAAAAATCACTATTTATGTTCAGACGTCCTCCATTTTGTCATAAATCGATATTTTCAAAATCGGCTATGACAAGTACTACATTATAGTATCTAATTTAATAATCTTTTTGGTTTTTTTTTCAGATGATTTTTTAAGAAACGCCAGTGGGTACTGTATACGCAGATTTTTTTACGACGTTCGAAGGATCATACAATATCCGTGTATATTTTTGATATTTTTAAATAAAGAAAATTAAACATATTTTTGAATGTATATACTTTTAGATAATTAAAACCCCAATCCGAAATTTTGAATAGTTTTCCTTGAAAAAAATCACAAAAATGATATTTTTCCGGCTCCTAGGTAATAAATTATAAAGATATTAAATCTTCAATGTGGGCTCTCTGGGACAAAGTTGGCGGGTGCTATGCCGGTACAAACACCAATTCTCATGCTCAGTCATGCTGTAATTTTCGGAAATATCGTAGGTAGGGGCAAATTTATCTTTATCTCTCTTATTGCGAAATCCTGTCTTATAAATATTACGTGTAGTAAAAAAGATTTCATGCAAAATTAATGGATTTCTTTTTACTACACCCAATATATAAATAATGAATAGGTTCAAGGGGAGGCTGAACAGTTCTCGGCCTGAGATCCTAACAAGCCAATAGGACAATGTGCACCTCGGCTGATAACTTTTCAGCTTCTCCTCGTATTAGAAAAACTCATATTGCGTCTCGGAAAATTGATTCAAGAACGGATTCTCATTTTTTTTTAGCAATCGCGGTGCTGACAGTAGTCTTCCGGCTACCTATGACCTAGTGACAATATTTTGGCAGATATTTGTGGCGTACCAACAATTGACCTGTGCATTGGCCATCCCACCAGTGACGTGAAGGAGTCCAGGTCCTGAGACGCACAGCACAACGGCTGGTTTTCCTTAAGGATCAAAGATCGAACATGGTCATTCCAAAGGTCGAAAATTACGTCCATCTTCATGTCGACAGAGAGAAAAGCTCGAACTCACGAGTCAGGAAACCGTAAGCTTGCGCCGCGTAACATGCAGCTTGCTCGTTTCTGAATCCCAAGTACTTGAGTCCGACGGATTGCACAGTCAGGGCCAATTCGATCACCGGATGTCCCATGATACCAAAGACATATCGCAGTCCCTGTATTTTCACAGAAAACGTCGAAATCAACGATCGTTACACTCCTGTGGAGATTAGTCATTCGTAATTACTTGTTCCTTGAGCGCCTCTGCGATTATCTGATTTCCATCCTTCGTAGACATTGTAAGCGAGGATTGACAGTCCTAGGCCGTCTGGGAATTTATTCACGATTGCAAGTCGAAGATCCGCACCTTTTCGATGGTAAGACGATACAAAAACCGAATGTCATGCTCGGCGAGCCGCGGTCTATGGAAATGTAGATAGGGGCAAATTTAACTCGGCTCTTTCTCTTATCGAGGAATTCTGTCATATAAATATGTATATAAATGATAAACAGGTTCAAGGGGAGGCTGAAAAGTTCTCGGCCTGAGATACTACGAGCCAATGGGACCAGTGCAGCCAGATCGCGCGTAAAAGTTACCCCCTCTCTAGTCTCTTACGCGCCCATCACACAATCATAATAGCGCGTGTCCGTGACCGAGCGACGCTCGGACATCTTCGGCAAGAGCCGAGCGGGGTCGAAGATTCCCGACCGCGCCTTCGGCAGCTACACCTACACATGGACGCTGATCACGTTCATGTGCGGCCAAGCCGAAACGAAGGCTTCGAGGGAAAAAGCAATCTGAGCACGACTCGCGTGTGACGTCACCCGACGGCACGCGCGAGACTTTTAGATTTCAATGCTTATCGAGCGATTGATTCTCTGCGTTATTAATGTATACAAAAAAATGTATCGCGCATTCTGATCGCTTATTTTTGCAGTTTATACGTTAATTTAAATATAATAATAAATCTAAATTACAACTTATTTATCTTCTAAAAAATTGTTTACGCTTTACTCACACCCGTCCTTACGCCAAATAAATTATAATTCATAAAAGTAAGCGGAAATGTATTTATATTCGTGTTATTATATTAATTCTCATACTTTTATCAAGCGATAAAGCATTATCGCCAACAACAAGCCAATCATCCATCCGGCCGTGAATCGTAAGTACCAGAAAGTGCACATATTCTACAAGCGATGAGATGGTCCCGTTGGTACCGTTCCTGGCTTTGGTCCGCAAGGGCCCCAGTGCAAATTTTTCTCCAAATTTTTCATAATTTCTCATATTTTAGTCATATTTGAGATTTTCGGAGGAAAAATGATTTAAAAAAGATTCAAGTACTGGTCTATTTCCCAAAAAAAACACTTTTTTTACTGAAAATTCACGATTTCTCTTTTTTTTCCTCGGAAATTTATCCTTTTCCTATTACCTGAGTGAACCTGAGGCTGCGGAGATATTCGACGAAAATTTGAAGATGAAAAAAATTAGATTTAAAAAAAAAACTGATTATTTTTTTCCGGAACTTTTTTTTTCCTATTGAGTGAACGGCTGCGGAGATATTCGGAGAAAAGTTATAGATGAAAAAAATGAGATTTTCGTAGGAAAACTTCTTACATTTTTTATCCGTCATAATTCTAAGAAATAATGAATTTCCGAAATTTTTGCAAACATTATTTTCCTTAAGGGGTAATACCACTGTAACGGCCTGCCACGACGCGTTTTAGATAAATAATACTTGGGGTAATTATTAACCATATATTGAAGTATATTGCAAAAAAAAATTATGGGAAAATATTACAAAATGGCGAAACTGCAGCGAATTCTTCCGAGGCATGTTGAACTTAAGGTGCTCTGCGGCACGCAGTGTAACTTGTGCCAATTTTAATCTGGACAAAATAATTTTTTTTTAAATTAAATCTAGATGAGTGTAGCTAGTGAACGACGTAGGGGATTTTAGAAATATTGATTTTTGAGGAATTGCCGAGTATTTGACTAAAAATGTTCAATTTTTTTTAAAGACAGTTATTTGTTAATAAATATTGTTTAAATTAACTTATCGAAAATCCCATACGTGGTTCAGTAGCTACACTCATGTAGACTTAATACAACAAAATTATTTTTTTTAGATTAAAATTGGCACAGTTATACTGCGTGCCGCAGAGGTTGGACATGCTTCGGAAGAATTGCTACAGTGTCGCCATTTTGTAATATTTTCGGATACAAAATTATAGCAATATACTTAAATATATGCTCAATAAATAACGCAAGTATTATTTGTTTATCACATTTTCTTCCGCCAAAAAAAATATCAAAAAATACGCTTCCTGTAAGGCCGTTACAGTGGTGTTACCCCTTAAAGTCTTCATTTAATTTCCGAGATTTTCTCGTGATCATAATTAAAATGATGAAATATTTGGAAAAATTCGAAAAAAATTGGAGAAATTCGGAGAAACTCGGATGTTTGCGTAAAAATAATCGTCCGCAAAACTCCGAATCCTTCATATTTGTTCCAATTCATAGAAAAATTCGGAAAAATTTTCGGGAAAAAATCGGAGTTTTTCAGAAAAAAAAATTGCACTAGGGGCGCGGGATCGTTCCCCGCGCTGAGTGCTTTTTTTAAAATTATTATTACTATTAATTCTTATTTGATTAGTTATTTTTATTAGTTATCGTTATTATTTTAATTAGTTATCTTTTAGTGTGGAAAAATTTATCGCGCACTCGGATCGCTTATTTTATTAGTGTGTACGTTAATTTAAATATAATAATAAATCTAAATTACAACTTATTTATGTTCTAAAAAATTGTTTGCGCTTTACTCACACCCGTCCCTATGCCAAATAAATTGTAATTCATAAAAGTAAGCGGAAATATATTTATATTCGTATTATTATATTCATTCTCATATACTTTCATCAAGCGACAAAAGCATTATCATAATGCTTTATCGCTTGATGAAAGTATGTGAGCGGAAATATATTAGGGATCGATAAGGGATGTGGATTGGAGAAAATGGTGGGAAATGTAAAAAAGGGGAAATCCCTGTACATGAAAGCTACAATTAGCGAAGCGTTCGCCGTAGCAGATACAATTTAAAAAATAAAAAAATAATAATTATAACTCATAAAAATAACTGATCAAATAAGAATTGATAGTAATAATAATTTAAAAAAAACACTGAGCGCGCTGAACGATGCCGCGCCTCTGCGGACCGAAGCCAGGAACGCTACCAATGGGACCATCTCATCGCTTGTGGAATATGTGCACTTTCTGGTACTTACGATTCGCGGCCAGATACATTATGATAATGCTTTATCGCTTGATGAAAGTATATGAGAATGAATACAATAAGCAGTGATGACATAAATGAATACAATAAGCAGTAGATGAATGAATCAATCTACTGCTCAGTTGGAGGTAATAAATGAAAATCAGTTCCAGTTGCCACTTGCATAGTTCTGGAGTTCTATGTACTTTCCATCGATAGTTCGGTTCTTAGTTACGATTTTTTTCCGTCAGGGGGGTGGGGGGCAACTTCATAAAACTTAATCGAGTGTACCGTTGTAAATATTTGTCTGATCAAAAAAAGTTGTAAAGCTATTTAAGAGAACTCTTGAGGGGGCAACCAGAACTCCAAAAAAAAATTCATTTTTCCGAAAAAAAAAATTGGTTTCACTCAAAGCATTCCATCGTGCTATCAATCTACTGCTCAGTTGGAGGTGATATATGAAAATCAGTTCTAGTTGCCACTTG
Source organism: Ophion ellenae (assembly GCA_963210295.1). Taxonomy (NCBI): domain Eukaryota; kingdom Metazoa; phylum Arthropoda; class Insecta; order Hymenoptera; family Ichneumonidae; genus Ophion; species Ophion ellenae. The sequence goes on along the minus strand of OY723391.1, from coordinate 36,440,936 downwards.
CATAGTTCTGGAGTTCTATGTCCTTTTCATCGATAGTTCGCTTCTTCGTTACGATTTTTTTCCGTCAGGGGGGTGGAGGGCAACTTCATAAAACTTTCTCAAGTGTACCGTTGTAAATATTTTTCTGATCAAAAAAAGTTGTAAAGCTATTTAACAGAACTCTTGCGGGGTGAACCAGAACTCCGAAAAATTTGGTTTTACTCAAAGCATTCCATCGTGCCATCAATCTACTGCTCAGTTGGAGGTAATGAATGAAAATCAGTTCTAGTTGGCGCTTGCATAGTTCTGGAGTTCTATGTACTTTTCATTGATACTTCGGTTCTTAGTTACGATTTTTTTCCGTCCGCGGGGTGCGCGGCAACTTCATAAAACTTTCTGGAGTGTACCGTTGTAAATATTTGTCTGATCAAAAAAAGTTATAAAGCTATTTATCAGAACTCTTGCGGGGGCAACCAGAACTCCGAAAAAAAAATTCATTTTTCCGAAAAAAAAAAATTGGTTTCACTCAATCTACTGCTCAGTTGGAGGTAATAAATGAAAATCAGTTCTAGTTGCCACTTGCATAGTTCTGGAGTTCGATGTACTTTTCATTGATACTTCGGTTGTTAGTTACGATTTTTTTCCGTCAGGGGCGTGGGGGGCAACTTCATAAAACTTTCTGCAGTGTACCGTTCTAAATATTTGTCCGATCAAAAAAAGTTGTAAAGCTATTTAACAGAACTCTTAAGGGGGCAACCAGAATTCCGAAAAAAAATTCATTTTTCCAAATAAAAAAATTGGTTTCACTCAAAGCATTCCATCGTGCTATCAATCTACTGCTCAGTTGGAGGTAATAAATGAGAATCAGTTCTATTTGCCACTTGCATAGTTCTGGAGTTCTATGTACTTTTCATTGATACTTCCGTTCTTAGTTACGATTTTTTTCCGTCAGGGGGGTGGGGGCAACTTCATAAAACTTTCTCGAGTGTATCGTTGTAAATATTTGTCTGATCAAAAAAAGTTGTAAAGCTATTTAACAGAACTCTTGCGGGGGCAACCAGAACACCGGAAAAAAAATCATTTTTCCGAAAAAAAAATTTGGTTTCACTCAAAGCACTCCATCGCACCATCAAACTGCTGCTCAGTCGACGGAAACGAATCATTTCTGTTCCTCTCACATTGTTCTGGAGTTGTATGTACTTTTGATTGATAATTCTGTTGTTAGTAAGGATTTTTTTCGTTAGGGGTCGTGTCAACGTCACAAAATTTACTGGAGTGTGCCGTCGTAAATATTTGTCTGATGAGGAAAAGTTGTAAAGATATTTAACAGAACTCTTACAGGGGCAACCAGAACTCTAAAAACATCCATTTTTCAAAAACAGAAATGTTGTTCCATTCAAAGCATTGTATCGTGCCATCAATCTACTGCTCATTCGAAAGATAAAATGAGCAAAGCTGTTGTAATTGCCTCTTACATGGTTCTGGACTTCTATGTATTTTTTTTATCGATATTACTTTTGTTTGTAATGATTTTTTTGTTTCGTTCCGTGGTGGGGGGGGGGGGGGCACCTTCACTAACTTTAGTCGAGTGTACCGTTGTAAATATTCATCGAATGAGGAAAAGCTGTAAAGACAGTTAACAGAACTCTTGCGGGGACAAATAGAAGTCCAAAAAAATGCATTTTTCCAAAAAAAAAATGGAGTCCACTCAAAGTCTTACTCCGCGTCATCAATCTACTGCTAAATCGAAGGGGAAAAAAACAAAATCCGTTCTGGTTGCCTTTCACATAGTTCTGTAGTTCTATGTACTTTTTATTGATTGTTCAGGTGTTACTGACGTTTTTTTTTCTTTCAGGGATGGGGCAACTTCGCAAGATTTACTCAAGTGTACCGTTTTAAATATTTGTCTAATGAGGAAAAGTTCTAAAGTTATTTAACATAACTCTTGCGGGTGCAACTGGAACTCCAAAAAAAAATCGTTTTCCGAAAAAAAAATTTGGTTTCACTCAATGCATTCCATCGCGCCATCAATCTACTGCTAGTTCAGTTGCTAGTTACGATTTTCCTTCGTTAGGGGCGCCCAACTCCACAAAATTTACTCGAGTGTAACGTTGTAAATATTTGTCTGATGAGGAAAAGTTGTGACGATATTTTACAGAACTTTTGCGGGTGCAACCAGCACTCCAAAGAAAACATCATTAAAACAAAACGAAACATTTGGTTTCACTCAAAGCATTCCATCTCGCCATCAATCTACTGCTCAGTCGGAGAAATGAGAAGAAAATCAGTTGACGTTGCATCTCACATAGTTCTGTAGTTTTTTCTCATTCCCACTTTTAATTTGGCTCAAACTGACAACACCTTTTCCTAAAATTTCTTCGCTCGAAAGCAGGTTTTTGTAAAATTTGCGTGGATTTTGCGACGCGGAGTCCCGCACAGCGCCCGAAGCCATCATGACAGTGACAGTGAAAGATATATGGGTACAAATTCATTCTCCTGTCACCGCCTCCAACATGAACTAAGCTTAGTCTCCGTAAGCTTAATTCACGGTGGAGAATAAAGATTAATTCACGTTGGAGACGTAAGCTTGGTTCACGTTGGAGACGTAAGCTTGGTTCACGTTGGAGACGTAAGCTTGGTTCACGTTGGAGACGGTGATCGGGGAAGTGCCATATGTATCGGTAAATATTTCACTTCTCCGGTGGCAGATGTGTCTCTACCGATGCATCGGTCACTGTCACTCTCATGATAGCTTCGGGCGCACTGAGTGACTACGTGTCGAAAAGTCATCAAAAATACAATAAAAATGTTCCATTAAACGTCAAAAATATCGGAAGGATCGTTGTCCGTTTCAGGAAGAATAAAAATTGGGATGAGAAATGGATTTCAGCAAACACAATAAAGAACATTTGCTTCGGTAATCATTGTCGCGGCATCGTCAGCCTTCTCGACGAAAAATGACCGTAAGTTAGATGAAAGCAGAGACGAACTCTGGGTCGTCAAGTCGGGGATCAACGATCGAGGCCCCCAGAACCGTCACGAGCACCGCTTTTACATTTGTTTACTATCAAATGCTCGTGCCATCGTTCTCACGGCATCAGCAGACTTCTTGACGCACTATGACCGGAAATAAGATAAAAGCGAGAGCGAGCTCGGTGCCGTCACTTCGTGGATGTCCGATTGAGGCCCCCAGAACCGGCACGAGTACCGCTTTTATTTTTGCTTAATAACAATTGCTACTGTCATGGGGGTCGCAGCATCTTCAGACTTTTTGATACACTACGACTAGAAGTAAGATAAAAGGGAAGACGGATTCGGCCTTGTCATATCCGGAATGTTCGAGTCAAGACTCAAGGACCATTCGCAGCCCCGATTTTATCTTCCGTGCATCATCAATATTCTTATAACAGTTCTCGCAGCATCGTGAGATTTCTCGACGCAATCTGACCGGAAGTAAGAAGAAATTGCCGACGGATTCGGTACAGTAATTTCCGGAATGATTCACTGAGGCCCCGAGAACCATTCCAAGCACCGATTTTATCTTTGTTACGTTAACAATCACGCTCTTTGTTACGTCAACAAACACACTCAATCGGCGCATAACATTTTCTAGGCAGATCAGGACCACTACTTTGTCTCTACTCGAATGTTTACACGGAACACACGGGTCATGGAATTTCCTCAACATCGGGACTTGGTCAGAATCAAGCGTATCACCTCGCTCTTCTCGAATCTCGTTTCCATAGACCTCTTCATGAGCGCCTCTTAGAAGTATGTTTGCAAAATTTCAGTGCTTTTAATTGTCGGAGAGTGCATGAAATATCGATGTTTCATTTTGCGTCCCACAGAAAATCATTATTTCTCTATTTATTTATTTATTCATTCATGATTTTTATTGTCGTCGAATCACGCATTTTTGCCTCTCGTTAGATGCGTGTTTGCAAACTTTCAAGGCTCTACGTAGTCGCAGAGCGGATGACATGTCGGTCTTCCGTTTTGCATTCCACAAAAAATTGTTCTTCTCATTTTCTTTTTTTTTTAAGTTGAATCATGCATTGCCAAGTTAATTAATCATCTCAAATAAAATAATCAAGTAAATAAAAGCTTGCAAATTGTAAAAATAATGGCTCGGTGCCTCCGAATTTAAGAAACATCAACTTATTTATCTTTCGATTCACTATTCCGACGAATCCAATGAATAATTTGAATTTTTCATCATCGGCGCATTAATCATTGCCGCACGAAGAATTACAAGCATCATGAATCTCTACGATCCTCATGCCTTGGCATGGAGCGACATTTATGGAGCGACAGAAAACGACGCGTGAAATGCCGAATCCGCCGTCCTGTCACAAGTCTCGAACCCGATTCGTTTGCAGGCGGCCTAAGGGAATGATACGCGAGATGTCAAATCACGCTCGCCGTTATCTGTCAAACGTTGCCCTTCTGCATAACCTTGACGCGCGGTCTGAACTTGCCCGCGAAATATGGCGGAAGGCCATAGCAGACGACACACGAAATGTCATATTGCCAAGACAAACGAGACAAACGCTGATCTACCTTGCTCGTCGCCTTCTACGCATACGCCAGGCATAACGTTTCGCCTTCAGCTGTAACGCTATTCGAACATGCTCATCCTTCAATTGATCTATTTAATTGTTTCTGAGTCCCGAGACGTGTCAGGTGCGGTACTGAAACAGGGCCTGAGCCATTATTCGCCGACACCGAGAGAATAAAGATTAAATCAATACTCCAAACTGATTTCGCATGTTCTACGAGACACTGCTAAGACCATTTACTCGAATTCCTTTTCGATTTGATCTTATTTCCGATCAGAGCGAATGGATCAATTGACCAGTGCTCCAACGCCACGTTTAATCATAGAGTCGTTCTCTACGCGACAAAGATAAAATGAATGCCAATCTTGACGTTTCGATTTAAGTTATAACCCTCTTCGAAAATGCACATCATTGATCTGAAGCAAGCACTCCTCGAAGAAACTGGTAGACGGCTGGAGTTATTAGTTCGATCGACCACTAAGAAAATAATACTCAAACTTCGTGCGCAACAAAAGAATTTTAATATTTTGCAATGAACTTTAAACAAATATGTAAAAAGAAAAATATTTATATTAAAGAACAATAGAAGGTGTTTGAATCGAACAAAAAGTATTTACAATGAACGTATGTACATGATGAAAACATAAAATATGTACAGTTAGACGAAACCGAATCTACAAACCGAAGGACTCAACGCCGCCAAAACATATAACTCTAGGCATCGGAATATCCCGGGTCATAGAACTTTCCCCACATCGTCAATGGTGGGAAAATACCTAGACCGATTTTCTCAACGATAATCTACACTTAATTTTTGAGGAGACCATGGATGGCGTTAAGTATACGCCCTTTCAGAATACGTACCTTATTCGGCTATTTGGTAAAAAATAGGGTGCTTACCACCACCACGGTCATAGAGCAACAACGTGTTAGACATTTTTCTCCAATTTCCAAATCATTTTTTTCTATTTATGTGGAATGAATCGTAGTTAGCAGAACCCACCAATTCGAAACGCCGCCTTTTTTTGTTTGAAAAACTCAAAACATGTTAAGACATTAAAACGGACTATGATAAACAGTATGAAGGAGAGATATACAGAAGGGTACGGCAGTAGATCACAACCAACTTTACAAAAAGATAAGAACTGATCGCAGAAGATCACGAACTCGCGTTAAACGTCTTCCGAAGAAATGAACCTATGGGTTCCATCTCTTGATAAGGTGCTCAATGTGGGCTCCTTTTCTATCTACGCATAATTCTACTCTTCTCGTGAAGTTTGATCTGGTCCGCCGCAACATACCCGGCGTGATGGTGGCAAATGCGCCTCTGATCCGCTCCCGCATATCGTCCTCAGTAGTGGGTTCTGTCCTGTAAACGATGTTTTTTATTGTCCCCCAAACGAAAAAATCAAGGGGTGTCAAATCGGGCGATCGTGCTGGCCACGGAATCGTTCCGTGTAAAGCGAGTACCCGATTCGGAAAACGTTGATTCAGAATGTCTCGCACGTTGCGTGCTGTATGCGCCGGGTGTCCATCTTGTTGCCACCACATTCTTAGCCGGATAGCCAAGGGCACATCTTCAAGGAGTTCGGGAAGAATGTTGGTCAACAATTCTTCATACCCAACACGGTCCATGTTGCCCTCAAAAAACCATGGCCCGATCACTCGATCGTTAAGAACACCGGCCCATACATTGACGCGCCAGTGGTTCTGCCGATCAACTTCAACGACCCATCCAGGATTTTCTTCAGCCCAGTGCCGGACATTTTGACGGTTGAATATCCCGTGGCTTGTGAATCCGGCTTCGTCAGTAAATAGAACGAATTTAAAGAAGTCGGGGTCAGCCAGCTCTTGTCCAATCGCCCACGTGCAGAAGTGGAGCCTACGCTCGTAGCTACGTTCCCGTAGGCTCTGACAGTCGTGTGCGCGGTACGGGTAGTGCTGCTCCCGCAAAATTTTCCGCACGGTTTCTCTGTTGACGTCTGGTCAAACAAAAAGGTTGCCATTTCCGTAAGGCTCTCTCTGTCTCTCTCACTCACTCACTCACTCACTCACTCACTCACTCACTCACTCACTCTCTCTCTCTCTCTCTCTCTCTCTCTCTCTCTCTCTCTCTCTCTCTCTCTCTCTCTCTCTCTCTCTCTCTCTCTCTCTCTTACTCAAAGTACGAGCAAGGCCTGGTGCGCTCTGCACGGGGTTTTCCTCGATGGCATGCAAAACGGGGACCCGGACTTCATCGGTCACCGGCTTCCTGCGCGGCACCTCCGGGACTTTTAACGTGCCATGCTGCGCGATGTTCTCGGCGAGTCTGTTAAAGTTTTTTTTTTTTTTAATAATTGACGCGTACGTCTCACAAGATTAACTTACCGTCGGAAGGTTTACCGGGACGGCGTATGGTCATCGTACTCCCGACGGTACAGAGCCACACTTTGGGAATAATTATTATTCGTGGCAATTAGGCACCGATGCATCCGCAGTTTTTTGGCTTCGGCCATTGCATCGGTAGGTTGATGATGAATGCCCGCAAGGAGCCGATCGGTAAACAAAAGCCGATCATCGCGAGCTTTTGTCTCTGACGTGCGTACAGAGCACCAAAACAATTTCTCAAAACTGGCCGGCATATTATTATTATTTCGTCGATGTGTATAGACACATCGACGAAAAAACGCGGTCGATTTAAAGAAATCGTGCGCAACTAAAAGCGCGTACGGTATTGTTGCGTCGTTATGGCGGGAACACCACTCAAGTGTCCGCTTGCACTTTTGTTGAAGATAAAATATGTGTTAAAACATAAGAAACTATCAGCGATGGGTTTTTTATTTGCGGAAAAACTGTCTTCAACAGGGAAACCGCATCTTGAAGAAAAGCGTGTCGGGGGATGATTTTGCAGTTTCACATGGAAGCGGTCCACCAATCGGAATTAAACAAAATCGAAAATTGCTGTAATCTAAGTCGATGATAAAACCCCTATAGAGCTGTTGAGAATAAATTATATGAAGTGGTGAACCAACCCTCTATTTGCCTTTTTCCCAATCTCCACACTTGGAGTAATGTATCCTTTTTCTCACTCTACCCTCGTATGTAAATGGAAAAACGAGGTATCACTTGAAAGAAGAAACAAAACTTAAGTTTACGTATTTTACCTTTCTTCCAGACAGCAAGCTTAAGGAGGTAAACCACCCCCTTACATATATTTTTTATCACGGTCATGTTTCCTGTCTTTAAAATGTATTCGTTGATCAAAAATATTCCTGTAAGCTGCTATTTAATATTTTTTAATGTTTCATGTTTAAGGCTACTCGTAACACTAATATTTTCGTATCGAAATGCTTCTTCACGCTTCAAAAAATGTAAAAAATGTCCCGACTACGCCTCAATGCATGTCAAATGATAATGAATGTTTATTAAAGCCCAAAACTTAGTATTTTTACGCTGTAAATAGAGCTGTCTGAGGGAAAACGTCCACGTGAATGTTCGCTGTGGTCTTCAGTGACTTAGAGCGACCGTGGAGGGTTAAGAAGAATCCATCTTTCGGGCCAGAAGTTTGTATTCGGTGTTGACGAATACGTTAGGCATCGCTTTGAAAATTTTGGCTATATTGAGCAGTCAGTTTTTTCGTAATAAAGTTGCTACTTCGAGCACTTCAAGGTAGTGAAGGCCGTGCTCTTGAGGATATGGCCGAGCGAAAGTGCGGTGATTATGGTTTTGCTGCTCGCGTGTTGGAAGATCGTTATATGGGACTAAAGTTGCGTACTAAGGTTGTTGGAAAACCGAGATTTCCTAAACTAGACATAATAGATGCACTACTCACACAAATTAAGGGACAATAAAAAAATTCCAAATTTTTGGCTGATTTTCAACAAGGGATAACTCGGAGAAAAATGGCCGAACAGAAAATAAACAAAAAGGAAATTGTAGCTTCAAGTGTCTAGTTTTTAGATCTGGGCGGGAATTTTTTTTAGCGTGGACGGTTTTCAAGTAATCATCCGAAAACCAATGTACATTTTTTTTTACAAATTTTTGCGCGTCTTTAAATCGGGCTGTGGACTCGAAAAAAAAATTTTTATCACGCGACCATGAAACTCTTTTAGACAATATAATCATCTTCAATTTGACCTTTTAACGAGCTCCGTAAGATGATTTGGCGCGGAGTGATCGTCGATCAAAGCAAAAAAGTCTATTTCAACTATGACAATCAATTACTGGGGAACTAATGATCGTACAGAAAATGAAAGTAGGGTTCTGGGAACTGCAAAACATTCTCTATGATATGCAATTAGTGACTGTGGATAAAACATTTTTTTTTCGAAGTGATGCAGTTGACTGAAAAAAAAGTTGAAAATTTGCGAATTTAAGGATATTTGGAAAATTTGGTATAAGTTTGGATATAATGCATGAAGGAAGGATATCGTGGGTAATTTTTTAACCTCAAAGTGTCCCCAAAAAACCCTCCAAGTTGCAAAGCGCTGCGATTTTTTTTTGTTAATGCCCTGAAGACTAAATTGATCGTTTCTGTCAAAAATCACCGCAACAAGCGATTTTTCAATTTTTATTCATTTTTTCAACTTCAAAACGGTTTTTTAGCAATAATGCGTAATTTTTCTATTCAAAGACATCAATTACCAAGAAAGATTTAAAAAAAAATTTCGCTTTTTTTTAAATTAATTTTTTGTCTTCAAATAAAACAAAATAAATAAATTAAAAAAAAAATTCACGCGTTAACGATAATCTCCTCTTGTCAAACAAAATGAGGTCCACTTTTTTTACCAGTCAATCACCTTTGTTTTCAATGTCAATTTAAAAAATATGTCGACTGATTCTCTTCACACGAATCTCGAACTTTTAATTTTTTTGCAGTTCCAATCGTTGAAATACACTTTCTTAACAAACACAAAAAACAGTTTTTTTTTCAAAACGACCCTAAAAATTCGGATTTTTTTTTTGAATTTTTATTTCGAAAATTGTTTTTAAAAAGTTTTCTTGGTAATTGATGTCTTTGAGTAAATAAATTACGCATTATTGCTAAATAAACCATTTTTAAGTTGAAAAAATGAATAAAAATCGAAAAATTGCTTGTTACGGTGATTTTTTGTGAGCACATTTTGGCTTCTCGAAACGTCAGCTGCGGCTTGACGTTTCTCGGTGACGTTTGCGGCCCCATGACAGCCCTGACGCGAACACAGCAGCGGAAGCTCCAGCGCCTACTCACTCCGCTGAATCCGTTCGCAGGTTCCGCCTTTCCCGAGATACTACGGAAGTCAAACTCAACGTTTGAACTATCGTTCGATTTCGAAATTTTGATATTGTTTTTCTCAGTGATAAAATTTTTCGAACGACTTCTATTCGGATCTTCCGTGTTCAAAATCGAATCGACTTCGCTTCGGTCGGCGCGAAATGCCATTTTTATTTTTTTTTTAATCTTTTTTCTTGTTTTCCGTGAAATTTATTTTTTTAACATGAGCCCTATATTTTTTTTTCGAAAAGTTCCCGGAAAACTATTCTAAAAGCGCACCTCAACCGATTCAAAATGGTCGCCCAAATGGATTTAAAAATAGGTGGCCATCCCCATATATATATATATATATATATATATATATATATATATTAGATAAATTGTTTTTTTTTGACAATATATTTTTTTATCATCAATTTTTACAGTCTTTTTATAAATATTTCAAGAAGGTTAAAAAAAAATGTGCAAAAAAAATAAAAATTGAAAAAGTTATGGGCCTCTTAATATGGACGTGAAAAAAAAGGTTGAGGTGGTTTACGGGATTCCAAAGCTCCAATTCATCTGAAATAGAGATAAAACCAATTTTCTTTATCACTACGAACGTCATTATGGCAGTTAGTAAAAAGAACAAAATTTAAGGAGCCAGTCCACTTTGGAGCCACGAAAAAGGCTATTTTCGCGATTTTTTTTGAGAATTTTATAAAAGATATGAATATAAAAGTTGTTGGGCTTGATAAATAAAGTCTTGAAATACATTGAAAAAAAATGTAATTCATTTAATTCATTTTTAAGTACAAAAACTATAGTTTAACGTAACGCCTCAAAAATAGGTGGGCTAGGTAGTTTCATCACAACTCGGCAACGGCTTGTCTGAAACAAAAAAAATCAAAGTCCATTAGATTCAGTATGACACAAGCTACGAAATGACCCTCGGATGTAAAGTTTTGTAAAAAAATAAAAAAATGGCAGAAGAAAAACGAAAAAACGCGTTTTTTCGCAGTTTTTCGCAAAAAAGAGTAAAAATCACAATTTTAAAACCATCGAGGGTCATCTGGTTGCGAATCGTGTTTACAATATGTGGTTCAAATTTCAAGAGAATCGGTTTATTAGTTTTAGAGATACATTGGAGCTAGATTTTGAAAACGTTATTTCGAGAAAAACGCGTTTGAAGTTTATACTATGAAAAACTCTTACCTAAACTTAATCGGCAAGTCCTGCACCTTCCATGATTGCTCATCATCGTCGATTTCTTCAAGTCTTGTTTGCTTTCGATTTTTTGAAATTTTCAAAGTCGACTGGCCCCTTAATAGCGACTGTCTCAAAAAAAAGTTAATTTTGGGCCCTATTTCTTTCAAAGTTCAACATTTTCTTTAAAATAGTAATAATAATAATTTCGTAATGCCCAAGGTAGGGACGATAGAGGGATATATACTGAAGGTCCATACCAAATTTCAAGTCGATCTGTTGAATAGAACTCAAAATTTGATGTCAACCAGGTTGAAAAAAGGAGTTTCGAGAAAAACGCGTTGAAAGTTTTGTGTACAATTTCAGACAACCGCAACTATCTGAGTGGTATAATGGGATGTGATACGTTATATTGATCGGCTATTTCTGCCTCGTGAAGTGAACCTTCCTTGGCTTCCAAATGATGATTTTCTGAAGCTTTTTTCCCTGCTAGCGGTTCTAGCTTTTCCAGAAGCTTCTGAAGTTCGTAGCTCCGACCGGTCGATGCTATTCTGGTCTCGTTTGTTGGCGCAAATGTTGGGAATTAATTTTTTTTCTTTGAGGACTCATTCTTAATAGCCTTTGAGAAAAGGTAAAAAAATCGATATTTTCAAATTTCTAGACTAGAATACTGTTTTGATTGCAATTTATCCCCAAAAATACCGAATACTAAAAATACTTCTCCATAAATGATCTGTATTGTATCTCTGGTCCCGCAATGATGATATTTTGTTGGGTCTCATCTACAATAGCAATATAGCTTCTGGTCTAAAAAATGTATATTATTAAGGCGAAGTAGAAGATCTCCCACGTGACATGTGAGTGCGAGAGAGATAGCTGAAATTTTCGAACAGACATTTCTCAGAGATGAATAATATTTAGGGCAAAAGGAAATCATCAAGCTCTGCGTCAGGGAATTCTGCAGAGCCTAATGCTTTGTTTTGTCCTAAAAAATTTGACCATCTATGGGAAAATTGAGTTGGAAAATTTGTGAGGTTATGTTGACCTTGTACATGCCTTCAATACTGTACTCACATTTTATATCAATATTATACAGAGCGTAGAATTTTCACCGGCGTAATTCGGTCACACGTTCCGCAAATGCTGAACAAATCAATTGAAATATACGTGCTTTATTCTTGCAATTTTTTTTAAGGTTGCCATCTGCAATAAATCGAATTATTTTACATGCGACGTAGATGTGACTCACCCACCAGGGCACTCTTGAATTACCAGGAAAAGGGCTTATATGTGCGGGATTCGACGTTTTTAAAAATTATAAAACAAAAGGTAACAAGCGTGTTTGAATTTATTTTCCAAACTTTCGGATGAAACTTCGGGTGACTAGAATACGAGTATCGAGAACGGAAAAGAGACTAGAACGAGTTAGCCTCCATTTTTTTCTGACGTCTCAACTGTATCGGGCCGATGCATAACAACTTCCAAATCGCTAATTTTTGGACCGAAGAAATGTACTTCATACGTAAAATTGCAATTTAAGGGGCTACATCTAACTAGAGGCCCCAAAAAAATGGCCCAATTCCGGTTTTTTTTCTGACAAACGGTTGGTGAAAAAGAAACGCATTTTTTAAAATACAACGGTACATATATTGAGAACGTTAAAAAAAAATCGTCAAAAAATATAGAAAAACAACAAAAACATGGCCGCCAGCAGATGATAAAAAGTTTTTCGCGACGTTTTGCGGTGGACGCTCTCTAGCTAAAACGGTCGATCCGAAATCTAAAAACCAAACGCGTTATTCAAGTTGACAATAAATACGAGTCGTTGACGATCGTCGATTTATTAAGTATTTTTTTTAACAACGTGGCGACGATTTTAAACTCAAGCAAACAAAATCTATGAAAAAAGGCGTCATTTTTACGTAACTATTAAAAAATGAAGGTCGATTTTGGAAAAGTGAGATCGTCAATGACCTTTAAATGGTTCTCTTAGTATCTCCTGTGAATTTGAAGAAAATCTATCGGGTGCTTCTTGAGATATTATGTCCACCGACTTTGAAAACAGTGTTTCGAGAAAAACGCGTTTAAAGTTTGAAATATGGTACTGCTGCGGCTCAGAAATATTTCAATTAAATTTTCAGGGAATATAGCTAAATGGTGACACTATCGAATAAAAATATTTTCGGAAAATGCAATTTTTTGACCCACCTAGGTAGATGTAGCTCGTTGAAGAAAACGTTCTTATCGGCACGGTCAATGACGGAACAACTCCACAATTTTTTCTGGCAAATTAATTTATCGTTCTTTACGACATTACGAATGAAATATCGGTTTTCTTGAACGTTTCTAGTCCTTCAAGATCCGCTTATTCAGTCTATCTTCATATATCGTTTGTTCTCTGCACTTTTGATCTTCAATAGTGCGACTGTCAGGAGAGCATTTCATGCTGGATTCGTATCCTCAGGCAAGGACAACGAGGAAAAATAAAGACACTAAGTTCCAGAGACAAAAGAGCTATGTAAATTTGTGCAAGATGTTGACACACAAAAGTTACATCGTCAATGATTCCGGTCTTGGAGTAGTCGATCGAATTGAACAAGAAGATACGTTCGAAGTTTTCCTTCGGCCTCTTGGATATGCACTTTCGACTTCAGTGATAAATATGATACTGCGAGGGACAATCGTCAATAGACAAGACAAATTCTCATTCAGTTGGTATTTTTCACGAGATCTTTTTGTTTAAATATTAATGTTTTCTTCTCATTTACAAGGTGACATATTTTGGGCAGCGGCACTGACGAACTGACATATATGTATATATCACGAACGAGGAGATCGCAGCGATTATTATATCTTCATTAAGGGGCTATACCAGTGTAAACGCTGAAAATTTGGGCGATTTTCGGGATTTTTTTGGAAGAAAAGTACTCAATTAAATGTTTCGGAAAATTAAGAATATATTTGGCTATATTTGAACTATATTACATAATTTTTTCATAGAAAATTATTGAGATCCAAGCGACTTATGCGCTGCCTTCGGAGGCGCCAAAAAACAAAGTTCCTCCACTGCTGACATGATTCCGGCCGAATAAGTAGCTGCAACCGAAAAAGGAAAAAATGTCGTTAAACTGGAAGGTATTTCCTGTACAATGACGTAGGATTTTCGAAAAATATCAAAATCTAACAAAACGGCGTAGTTCTGAAAAAAGTCTGTTTTCTTGCCTATAAAATGGGCGTTTTTTTCAATGCCAAATCGTCAATTTTCATCCAATCAAAAATATCCTACGTCATTGTAGAGTAAATATATTCAAGAGTACTCAGTTCAAATTTCAAGTCGATCGGATAATTGCTCTTTGAGTTACGATGTCAGCAAATTTGAAAAATCTCATTTCGAGAAAAACGCGTTTAAAGATTTAACGATCGATTTTTGCAAGATAAAATTATATTTACCATAAAAATGGCTAATCAGCTATACCTGGCCAATACAATGGACCCTCCTCTTCCTCGAATAATGCCTGCTGAGAGGCTGAAGCTTTGCACACTGGTATAGCCTCTTAACGCAAGTTTTTTATATTAATTCCTGGCAATGGATAAATGTCCCGCAATATGATATGTGATAATATTATGCTTGTGATAATATTAAATGTGCTGCAACAAATTTGATTGCAGAATTCTATAAAGTATTATATATACCAGGTGGCAATCTCGTTTCAAAGTGAAATTCAACGAAATCTGTGGGTAATTATATACTTTAGTGACTTTTCCTAAATATGGCCTCCGATTGTTTTTTTTCGCGATTTATCGCTCTTTTGTGGTGTAAATAATGAAGAAATGAGTAATGATAATGACCACAAAAAAGCGATAAATCCCGAAAAAAAAATCGGGGAGGCCATTTTCAGGAACTGTCACTAAACTATATAATTACCAAGCTGTGAATCGTCGCAGAGAGATAAAAGTCTGGAAACAGCCAACTGGATAACGAAACATTTTTAATGATGAAACGTATTGAAAAAAAAAGTTTAAGGGAGGTCACTACTGTGTCGGGCCTAAAAAGGTCGTTTTTCCGATTTTTTTGTCTACTAGATTATTTATTTGGGATTTGGAAAAAAGGTATGTTATTAAGCATACATTGAACTTATTTCGAGTACATTTTTATGAAAATTTATAAATATTAACACCATTATTGAGGTATTATAGAGCCTCCGTATAAAAAATGTGGCCCAACGGCCGGATCGATAACTTGACAATTGTTGGTCTGAAAAATAAAAAAAATTATAATCTATGTGAACGTGATTCTCATTGTTCTTAGCCGTTTAACGAAACAAAAATCACAAAATGGCGGGAGTTTAAAAAAGTGTAATTTTGGCGAAAATTTGACTTGGGGGCTTAAAAAATACTAAATTCCAAACAAAAAAAAACGGCTACATACAATCATAGCTACTGCAATTACGGATTTTTTTTAAATCCATCATCGGACAACTGTACAGTTATAATTCCGGCCAGGTTGAGAAAAATACGATCGGAAGTTTTAAATATACGTAAATCGTTTGTATCTTGGTCAATTTTTAATATTTTGAATTGAATTTTTTTACATATTCTTGAATCTGTATACTTTGAGAAAATGAAAAAAAAATCAATTTTTTATCCGTCACAGTAGTGCTTTAAGGCGGGATATACATTTACAACGATAAAAAAATCGATTTCTTATTTTTTCTCTCTAAATTATAGAACTATATATGTACAATATTTTCCCAAAGTTTCAAAGCGAAATTCGAAAAACTTCAAACGTTACATCCCGTCAACGCCGTGCCTCAACGCTCGGATTCGGAGCGGGCGTGAACTTCAAACGCGTTTTTCCCAAAACTGCATTATTGAAATTGACGTGCAGGATTACTAAAAAACTATTAAGCCGATTGAGTTGAAACTTGGCAGAAATATTGATTATATTGGTACTTTCTACTTGACGAAATTTTCTTTTGAAAAATTGGAAAAAAAACTACTTTCTTAATCCACATTCTACAGAAATGGTGCGTGAAATGTTGATTTTTTTGTAAATGTGTGCCATTTTCTCAAATTTGCATTTTCTCCATTTTAATTACCGTCACATCGAAACTATACATGTTCTAACTGAAAAAATGTTTGAACTTTTTCGCACATCAAAGCCTACGGGAAGCTAGACTGCACGCCGATTCGCAATTCCGCGGCGACCTTGCTGTAACAGTCTGCCACAACTCCTCTATGTTGATGATGAATAAATTTAAAAAAATTGTCTCGTATACTTAAATATACTATTAAAGTATACCTAAAGTTTGATAACTGTAGAATAATTATTTCTTAGTTTAAAAAATCTCTCAATATTGCTTATTTTTTTCCCGTCTAAATGTATATCCCGCCTTAACGATATAGGTTATTTAGGTCCTCTGGTTTACGGCTTTGAGTCTTAATTTTAATAAATGAAGGATACGGATTTGAATTAAAAAACAATTTAGCCCCGCGGATGCTGAGATACAAAGGAGCTCAAAGTTGTTTTCCGCTATAGGATGTTGGTTTTTTTTATTTTGACGTTAACAATATGGTGTTCTTTATTTGCATGGAAAATAATTGCAAGCAGATGGTGTTTTCGTCCACTTGCAATTCTTCGTCGCTGTTTTATGATCCGTCGTTAATTAAAACTTCTTTCATCAGATATTTTTAGCTGGCTGTGATTCAGCGTTGCGATCCAAAGTCCGCAAGCGATCGTTGCATTTGTGGGGTTGTGTATGGTAGCAGGAACGCGGCTATACTTTATTGGCTGACCTACACGACAGCAAATGCGGTAGTAGGCGAACTAGTTTCCGTGTCGCGTATCTGACTTATCGATTCACAACTTTTCGCATGTCGAAAAAGGAAAGATATCTGCGGGCCGTCTCTTTCTCGTTCCTCAACGCGTTTCTTCAGCGAGACACGAGAGCCACGGAATTTGACATTCATTGAATTGTTTCGAAATCGATTGATCAACATTTGTACAATAAACAATTGCCGCTATAGTTTTTAAGGGGATACCTTCAGGCAGGGAAAAAAATTACTGTTTTTCATTATTTTTTTCAAAAGGAAAGATTTCTTCACCATTTTTGAGACTCGGGATATGTTTTATTGCTGCTTTTGACCGTTGCATGGTATTTTTTAGGTTTCCATACCCAGAGGGTAAAACGGAACTCTTGCTTACACTGCTGTCTGTCCGTCCGTATGTCATGGGTATGTAGCTCGTAAACGGAATGAGTTACAGACCTGAAATTTGGATATTTTGTGTAGAATGTTGACCCAAAACCGCAGACCGTATTAGAAATTCAATTTAATTATTTTTCATGGGGGTCCCATACATAAAAGTGGCGCAACAAAAAATTCTTACCCTGCCCTGTGGGGAGTTATTGTTTAAAGCTCATTGAGTAGAGTACAAATATATATATATATATATATATTTTAATCTTTAAAGATAAAGAAATGGGGGACGTCAAAGTTGTCATTTTTAGACCATTTTTGTTGCGGGGTCTATCTAAAAAACTTAACTAGTTAGGAATTCGGCATTTCTGTATATTATGTACCATATATTGTATTTAAACAACAAATACTGAAAACGCCGATTCATAAAGTAGTATATATAATAAGCTATTGTATACATAATACAATAAATGTATAATGAAAATATATAAAGTTATTGTTATTTAAATATTTACAATACAAAATGACGTATTTTTGGAGTCGGTGCCAGCCAAGAACGAGAGATTGACGTCACGGAAGAAACGAGATTACAAATTTAAAAAAGACTGTAGATCGTATATTTAATTTATTTTTCTCCGCCTCCTCTTTGTCTGCGAAAAATGTGGCAATATTGGCAATAGGCTAGTACCGCCATCAAAAGTAAGTCATTTGGCATTGTAAATATTTAAATAACAATAATTTTATATATTTTCATTGTTAGCTTACAGCAGGAGTACACAAAGCTTTTTTAGCTATCACCACCCCATATGGTTTCAGATTAGCACTACCTAAGAGCTAAGATGGAAAAAAAAGCATTACCTAATTAAATATCTAGTTAAAAAAAAGTTAATTGGTCATATGTACGAAACCCTAATAGTGCGAGGCCTGACTCGCACTTGACCGGCATTTTTTATTATTCATTTTTAAAAATGGCGGACGTATGACACGGTCTTCTAAACGGGTTGCGGCAGTTGTTGTCAGACGACGTGACACGTAACGTCGACGGGATTTGTGTGAAAAAAAAACGTCGAAGACTTTTCTTTCATTAACACTCGTACGCAGAATATGAACCAAGAAAAAGTGAGAAATATTTAAAATCGATGAAATAGTACGCTTTGAAACAAAAATGGCTACATTTTGCAATAAAAAAATATTTTTCTTATTTTTCAAAAACATTTAGGTTCATGTTTTAGACAATAACGTTAGAAAGAAATATACAAAATTTTATCAGAATCGTTCGATTAGTTTTTTAGCTATACGTCACGCGTTTAAAAAATTCAGTATAGAAGATCGTTCGATACCTCCGCCGTTTTTGAAGATTAATGAATACGTTAAAATACGATGTAACAGCCAAAAGTAGTAATAAAACATACCCTAAGTTCTAAAAACGGTGAAGAAATCGTTCCTTTAAAAAAAATCATGACAATCATCCAATTTTTTCCTCGCCTAAAGGTATCTCCCCCCTTAATTGAGTGAGTCGTTGGTAGATTTATCGGCAGATGAAGAAAAATGAGACGGAGGGTTTTAATAGAAACGATGAATGCACATTACTTTTTCCAATGTCGCAAAAGCTTTGAGACTTCCGCTCTACATTTTCTGGAGTACGACACAAGGTACAAATAAAAATGTCCGGTCCAGCATTCACGAACTGCAATCGATTCGTATAAACGTTTCGTCTGCCAAAATGGTATTGAAGTTTGGCATCGATGGACAGGAACAGTGCCAAAAAGAATTATTCTTTATTTTTGTATTCCTTTATTTTCAAGTTGAGATTGTAGATCTCTAATAAAGAGCTTAAGGGGCCAGTCCACTTTGGAGCCACGAAAAAAGTCCATTTCCGCTTTTTTTTTGAGGATTTTATAAAAGATATGAATATTAAAGTTATAGGGCTCGATAAATAAAGTCTTGAAGTACATTAAAAAAATTAATTCATTTTTATTCATTTTTAAGTACAAAAACTATAGTTTAACGTAACGCCTCAAAAATAGGTGGGCTAGCTAGCTGCATCACAACTCGGCAACGGCTTGTCTGAAACAAAAAAATCAAAGTCCATTAGATTCAGTATAACACCAGCTACAAAATGACCCTCGGATATAAAGTTTTATCGAAAAATAAAAAAATGGCAGATGAAAACCGAAAAAAGTTTTTAAAAACGCGTTTTTTTCGCAATTTTTCGCAAGAAAAGTGTAAAAATCAAAATTTGTAAATCATCGAGGGTCATCTTGTTGCAAATCATGTTTACAATGTGTAGTTCAAATTTCAAGAGAATCGGTTAATTAGTTTTAGAGATACGATGGAGCTAGATTTTGAAAACGTTGTTTCGAAAAAGACACGTTTGAAGTTTATACTATGAAAAACTCTTACCTAAACTCAATCGGCAATTCCTGCACAGTACAAAATCCCTTCTGATTGCTCATCATCGTCGATTTCTTCGAGTCTTGCTTGCTTTCGATTTTTTTAAATTTTCTAAGTGGACTGGCCCCTTAAAAATGTTCAAGTGAAGTTTGTGTGTCCAAACATACTAAATTAAAATTAGAGTCATTGGCATCAAATTATTTTACATTGCATTCGAACAATGGAAACTTCAGTACCGTTCGAAAAGTCGTTGAATCGGGCCTTTAAAGTAATTATTTTCCTACTCGGGTAAACATTGCACGCTTTGTTCTGAATCAACGTGGATCTTGTCTAAGATCGAGATGCATCTCGGACGTGGTCTCGACACTTTTTACGGCCCATGCGTGATGTGACAGGCAAGTGTCGAGCCTTATTGCGGTCGACGACCCCGCAGGCAATTCTTTTTTCCCCTGCGATTGCTTCCCCCAGGAAACAAAGTCCCTCGTGAATTCACATCGAGAAGTCCGAAACACTAGTGCAACGTCTATTCGCACCTTTGTACGTGAGATTTAATGGACGTTTTTCAAAAGGGGAAATAGGAATTCCACAGGCACTGCGATCGTTAGGTGCCAAGTCTTCATGACAAGGCGAAATGGTGAAAATAATGGTTCTTTGCTGAGAGGAAAACATTACAGGTTCGTACAGGTGCATGTACAATTGCCACGTTTCCTTCTAAAGTATGTTCGTGTATCGCTTTGAATTTCTTTGGGACTATCGACAAATTCTAATTATTCACCACGTCAAATCCTCGGTCTGTATTAAAACGTCATCGAGCCAAGAATTCAATTTTAACGGGAGGTTATCGCCCAGACGCAGGAAAAATGCATGAACTTCGGGAATTTCAAAAAAAAATTTTAATGAGTTGTTTAGGAAATGGGTTTCAACGTATTTTATTTATAAAAAAAAGATACAAAATGGTGGCTTCAGCTCCCGTTAAATAAAGCCATGTATGGCGTGTTAAAATTATTAAACTAGACTAAATTTGGGGGGCCTTATCGTTTTTTGTTTTCTGAAAAACCCCTGAATAACAAAATGGCAGCCGCTTGAAAAAAAAAAACAATTTTTTGCCCGGTTGTTTTTTGCTTTGACGGACGAAAAAAATATTTGTTAATCAATTTAGACAAAAATTGCTTCCTGATGGCCCCGCAAATTGAATTTCCTTTTAATTGCGCAGAGATTCATGTGAATCGGTTCATACTTTGAAGCTGTAGAGCGCCCCGCGCGCTGAAAAATGCTGTTTTCAGAAAAACGCATTTAAAGTTTAACGTTATAAAAAATCTAATTTAATGTTTGTTTTTTGATAATCCAAACAAACAAACCCACGTAGTCTAAACACTTTGAGGATGCAAATTATGTTAAAAAAATTGAATTTTTCATCGTCATGAACAGTAACCTGTCCTTAATAGAAATTGAATTACGTTCGTACCAAAAGCCTAGCGCTTCATTAAGGGGATATGCCTAGTTGTAAAAGTCTAAAAAAACACTTTTTTTCAAAACCAATCTATTTTGACAGTTTATTATCTTACAAATGTTCCCTGAAAATTTCAAGGTGATTGGATCAACATTGACAGATTTATAGGCGGTCATGTTGACGTTAGTCAGAACGCTCGGAGCGTCCTGCCAAACTTGAAACGCTTTTGTTTTCTCGAAAGTACGTTTTCAAAGTCGGTGAGCAAAATATCTCAAAAACTACTGCATCGATATTTCTGAAATGTTCCGAGCTTTTTGTAGATGTCAAAATATAGTATTTGATCGGAGGATTTTTTTTCGATGTACACTTTCGATTTGATGAACGAAAAATGCACTTTTTTTTCGCAAAAATCAAAATTCTCCCTTTGAACAGGCGCCAGTATTTTAATTTGATATTTTGGAAATTTCTTCCAAAATTCTGTTTGATTGTTTAAATATTAGATAACCTGGTTCAAAAGGGCATAGTAAATCGATGATAATTAAATATTTTTGCACTAAAAATTACAGTGTTCTTCAGATCATACTTTATCAAATACCTAATTTTTTAAGTAATTTATCATGACGATTTTCCAAAATAAAATCCAAGAATGAGCTGTTTACTGTTACAGGTAGGCATAACCCTCTAAATATTATATAAATAGATAAATAAATATCGTAATTAAATAGTTATCACGTACAATTCAAAGAAAACGAAATTAACATGCCCATAAATATAACATCCTTTTTTCTTAATTAAAAAAGCGTGCCAACGAATTATGATTTTAGGGTTCGAAAGTCCCTTGGAAATGAATTTGTAATAAAAAAAGAGCTCGAATCGTACGAATCATTTAAAAAAAAAATATGAATGCGAAGCGTCTCGTTAGAAAATCGCAAAAAATGAAGAGCATAAAGTTGCGTTCTGCAATTGTAGGGAAAGTGATGGGATGAAAGTCGAGAAACATGCAGTTTGCGATAGTTAACTGAACCAGCTCCGGTGAGAAAAAACCCAGCGTGCGAAGCGTTATATTGCATCTGCCTCGTGGTCGAGCCGGTCTCAAGAAAGAATAGTCTCGGGTAAGCTGTGCTCGCGGTACAAAGTTAATGTCGATGAAAACACTGCTCTCCCGATGTAACGCGAGAAAAACCTTTACCCGGAACAAAACAGTAAATTGTCGACTAAAAAAGATTCGAGTGGAAAAAAATTCACGCATTAAATTAGCAAACAATACAAATGCGTTTAGCATCATTCCGTATTTCAATTTTTTAAATAATCCACATAGACGTGAACAGATAGTGGCATAAATATTTTTTTCAACCCCCGACGGCAATGAAATATTGAAGTGCATTCTCCAAAAATCCGCCGAATTATGCACGTCTGATTGGCTTGATAGAAAGTCGAGGCTTTACTTCGAAATCGACGTCAACGAGAACATTCAGAATTGTTTCACATTTAAATGAGCCCTTGAGAAAATACATTGACGTGTAATTTCCGAAGTTTAATGTCGAGGGGAAACATCCATTTGGGCAGCCGAAAATGAGCGAATTTAAAAGATTTTTTTGTGCCGAAAATATTGAATGTCAATGATTAAAATTTTATGTACATATATTTTATGTAAATGTAAAATTTTATGTACATATATTTTATGTAAATGTAAAATTTTATGTACATGTATTTTATGTACATCCTCTAGTTTTCCAAAAACAAGGTTGTTTTTAAATATTTAGAAATGGCGGCTGTCCGACAATTGCTTCAAAGACGGCTGCCACCTGAGTTATTCCGCGGCGTGCAACCTAGCGTCTGGTGCATTGATCTGAAACATCAGAGCTAAGAAGTTTCAGCTTTGCAAGACCCACACGCTCTATGTGAACCTCAAAAATCCAAAGAAAAGTGAAAACTCGCAAAATGGTACGTGTTTGAAAAAAACGTTCTACTTTTTATGAAATTTGTATTATAGTATTTATTAATGAAAAAAAAGTTGTCAAAAATAATTTTCAAAGAACTTTGAGTTCACATAGACGGGTATTCTATTGCCTAGAACTGTGCAAAATTGCAAAATAATCGATCGAATAATCGATCGAAAACCGCGTTGAAAGTTCCAAGACTCAAAAATTGTGTGACTAAATGACCTACGGATTAATAGTCTCCAGCTTCCTCGTGGACTTCATCCATACCCCTATAACCTCTTCTTTCCGTTCTAAAGGGAATGCGCCCCTTAAGAGAAGGAGAAATTACAGTGGAGGGAACAAAAGGACGAATCAGGAGAGTCATCGTGAATTGACATATTCATATAGCGTAAGTATGTCAAATCCATTATTTTAGACGGGCTTGCCCGCAAATTACGTGCATAAATCAATTCTCTCAGCTTACCGATCACCAACCACGTATGGACCGTAAACCTAGATAAACCTTTAAGGCGTTGGGCCACAGTAACGGGTATAAAATCATGTGCGAATTTAACCATTTTTTTCGTATGAAAAAGTGATTCACTCATAAAATTAATTACACATCTATTTAGTATGAATATCAAGCTGTTAGAATTTTTTTGTCGATGTACAAAATTGCCGACTACTAATATTTTCATTTCTTTTCTTCTTTTTTAATTGAATCAAAAAAATATATTGGTTGATCCAAATAAATGTGCTGCTGCGGAGTGCCACCGATATATGAGATTGTTACAATACTATAAAATAGTGGAAAATGTGATTGATTTAAATAACATATTATTTTATTTGAAAAAACTCTTCTGTTCTCTGAATATTTACGTGATGCTTTAAATAAAATTATATTCTATTGAAATCATTCTATATACAATCCGTAGATGTATGGATGAAATAATTCAGCGGTTGCTACAACATTTTTTATCTCGTACAAAAATATAATCAATAGAATTAATTATTTATTTACTGCATCGAAACGAATATGCCATGGGACGTAAGTTTTTCAATTTGTTTTAAATCTTAAATAAAAAGTGAGCATTAGAATGATCATCCACGATAATAGTGGAGCATGGAGAGAATATCAGATATTCAACTGATAAGAACACATACTACACTTTGATCTTAGCCACAGGCCAAGAAGCGCAAGAAACAAATTTTATTTTCGCATAATTTTTCAACCAATTCAGACATTTCCTTAATATTTTTCAATCAAAATAGAATATTAATATTTGAACGAATAATGTACCTGGAAATCAATATCGAATATGGTGGAAAAAATAAAATTACACTTTTACTCAATAGAAATTTTATCTGAATCAAACGAGCGAAATTCAATTTTTCTTCTGTACTCGAATCAACAATATTCATGATATGAATTGAAACGCTTTTTTTGTTCGTTGCAGAAAATTAATTCAAAACTTGAAAATTTAACACACAAAACAAATAATTTGTTCGTGATACAACAATACGCGATACAACAATGCGATAAAACAAAACAAATAATTTGTTCGCGATAATTTTTTAGATGGTTTCAATAATATATTGTTCTCGGCTCAGAATATATCTTTCGATTGAAAAAAAAACTTTTAATTTCATCATGTTATTAAAGTCAATAGCGTTTTGTTTGGACTAATAAATCCGATTATTTAGACCAACAATTTTACAATTGAATCAACGAAATTTCATTCAATAACACCAATGATATTGGATCAATGATTTTGTTCCCAGTGTATTTCTTAGGGTTGGGGCGAGTTGAGGGGTAAAATTTCATTGGGGTTACTTTCAGTATGCAACCATGTAGGTTCAGTAAAAAATTCTAATTCTACGCTAACAGTGCTGGGTTTTCCTCTCTTTTTCTGGACTATTAATTCACGTAGGTAGGAAGTGGCCAATGGCACTAATTATTTCGAAGCTTCCCTTGCCAGTTCTAGGGGGGGGGGGGGGGGGGGGGCGCCAGATTTTTTTACGTGTAAAGTGGTCGCGTATTCAAGAAGGTTGAAAACACTGTTCTAGACAAGCTCTAGTCTCTATGTCTGTGCCACGGTTATTTGCTGTTGGTTGTTGTGACTCGATATTCTCGACTCTTTCTTCATGCTCAACTCTCCCTATCCCAGCTGCTCTCTTCCTCTCTCTCTCTCTCTCTCTCTCTCTCTCTCTCTCTCTCTCTCTCTCTCCGCTCTCTCTCTCTCTCTTGTACATAGACCAATTCGTGTGGGCAGCTGGTGATGCACTCGTTGCACTGTAACGTCATTGTTATTGGATGGGCGGATATAACACACACACACACACACACACACACACACACACACACACACACACACGCACGCACGCACGCACACACACACACACACGCACGCACGCACGCACGCACGCACGCACGCACGCACGCACACACCCACACACACACCCACACACACACACACACACACACACACACACACACACACACACACACACACACACACACACACACACACACACACACACACACACACACACACACACACACACACACACACACACACACACACACACACACACACACACACACACACACACACACACACACATATATATATATATATATATATATATAGAGCAACAGCAAAGACCAAGAGGAATGAGGAAAGCGCATGACGAGAGTAAGCGAGCAGCAGAGAGCACCATTCGGACCTCCATCTATAGTGATAGCCAGCATGTGCTTCTCGCAGGCTATCAAGTGCCCGCTGTGTTCAAAGACTCAGTTTGCCGTCACTGTTCGAGCACGATGCCCACTCGCGAGTGTTAGAAAGCGCATAGAGAGTCGGAATTATTTTTCAATTCCCACTCGCTCCGATACGCGGAAAAGCCAGATAAATATGTAAACAATAATGAGAAAGGAAAACAATAAGCTAGCCAGCGAAGAATAATTGAAGAAGAATTCCCGAACGTTCGGCTGTGCGCTGCGAACGCAGCAATTTAGCGTAGCAGGCAGAAAAGTTATCGATAACAATGTGAGTGACGATTGGTCGCGAGATCCAGTGGCAGAATGTTTTGCGCTGTAAAAAAAAAATGATAACGCTCTGAGAATGATTTTGTGCTGGGAAAAGTTCGTGCTGTAGCAAAATCAGATGATGTTTGTGCGAAGCTTGATCGAATCGCAACGATATACAGGGCTACTGGTTATTGGCCCATGCTCCCAATTCCTACAACCCTTTCATGATCCCGTGAAAGAGTTGTACATGTTTTTCGCTATCGAGTAACCCAGCAATGCTTTACGCAAAAGTGAACCAGTTTCGAGATATTATTGTTACTATTATTTTCTTCAATCACTTAAAAAAATAATAAAATCAATAATATCTCGAAAAGAGTTCGTAAAAGGGGTAGCTTTATTTTGAGTGGGGGGTTTTTTAAGCGAGGTACCCCTCATTGAAAAATAACCAAAATAACAATTCCTCGAAAATTGTTCTCGAGAGAGGTGCCATTTTTTAAGTGGGGCTTTTTTTAAGCGAGGTACCTCTCATTTAAAAATAATAATGGCTCGAAAATGGTTCTCAAAAGGGGTAGCTTTTTTATGTGGATTTTTTTTAAACCGAGGTGCCCCTCATTTAATAAAATAATATCTCGAAAATGGTTCTCAAAAGGGATAGATTTTTTTTAAAGCGAGGTATCCTTCACTTAAAAAAAACAATATCTTCAAAAATGGTTCACTTTTGCATAAAGCATTACTGAGTTATTTGACAGTGAAAAACATGTTCTGAAAAATATTGTAGACGAGTTTAAAAATTAATGGAAACTTTTGTATGGAATCAAACTGTTTTATTATTTCTAGTTTGAGGTTACAGTAACAAAGAATTATCAATGAATAAAATAAGAATTATTATTAGACTTGCAGAGTTTTGAACCTCTAATTCGAAAATATTTGCACATTATTCTTATTTTACTGTAGACAATTCTTTGTTACTGTGTTCTCAAACTACAAATAATTAAAAAGTTTGATTTCATACAACAGTTTTTTTTAATTAATCTGAAAAATTACCTACCCTTCACTTAAAAAAAGACTAATAATATCTCAAAAATCGTTCACTTTCGCATGAATCATTACTGGGTTATTTGATAGCGAAAAACATGTTCTATAGCCTTTTCACGGGATCGTGACCATCAACCAGTAGCTCTGCATAAGACATTGATACAACGTTTTGAGCCATTGACTATAGGAATTGCAAATGCGATTATGTAGGATCTGCGCGCTCGCGCATCTCACCCGGCGAACCCAGGCATCCGGTTCGTTAGCCTTATCGCGAACTACACACAGGAAGCTCTACCGATCGATATGCGAGCGTACGCCTAGAATATGCGTGTATTTCGTAGAGTTTGGAGAACTTTAATATAACGAGTCCTACTACGTGCAGCTCGGCCCTTGACCCTTTCGTTGTATTTTTCCATGTGCTTTGGGTGCATCGAGAGTTTATTGTACGCGGATGAAAACCGAGACTGGAATACTGATAGTCGCGACAGTACTCTAAAGAATTCCCGAAGCGTGAGCGTCAATAATCAACTCTCGTGAATCTTGTGCGCGCTACATTTCTCGTAATACGAATATAGGGCGTTCTGTCTTCAATTAACAAAAATACCAAACACTGCCAATTTTGTCTGAAATTTTTACAATGAATTCCCACCGGATAGCAATGTTTTTCAGACAATTGCGAAATATTGGAGTTTATTTCAGGGTGGAGAATGCAGAAAATCCGAGTTATATGTCCTATTAATTATTTGAACATTTTATGAATTCAAATTAGTTGGGTTTAGATCGCGATATAATTCATTTACTCGTTAATTTAGCTGTAAACCTGTATTTCACTTGATTCATTTTTTTTATTAAAGAAAATTAAACCGTTATATATTTGATAATTATTTTGTTAAATGTTCGGCAAACTTCAAACAAAAAATCAGCGTTATTTCAAGAAATTGATTTTGAAGGAATAGGTAAGATGATTGAAAAGTAGTTTGGACATTTATTTGTATGTACAACGAAGCAGTCTGCCGAATTTCATTGAAAATATTAATAATCGAAGAAGCTATAAACAATCTCGTGAAAGACCTTTGAACGTGAGGGGCTTAAGGCTGCACTTGATTGTGACCGGCCGGTTGATTTGCAAGAAAAAACAAGGATTTTTTTTCTGAAAATGAATAATATTGGCTAAGACTTGACCGAGCTTTATGGTTATCGTGTTTCCATCATCAAAAACATTTTTTTTGTCGATTTTTCGGGGAAAAATTACATCATTATTGTTAATAACGAATGAAAAAGAAAAGTTAAGAAGAAAAACGTCGGTCAAGATTAAACTACTATTACACTGCATAAGTGTACCAAATTTCAAGTCTATCTGTTCATTGGATGTCGACAAATCATGCACACCGTTGTGAAAAACATAGTTTCGAGAAAAACGCGTTTAAAGTTTCACCGACAGTTATATCGTTGTAATGATAAGTGCACTACATGTCGGACCTGCCGCTGAATGCTGAAAATTTGAGTTGCCTTGAGCGACGAACGAGAGTTTTCGAATTTTCACAGTTTTTTGAGCTTCACTAAATATATTAACAATCGTCACTGTAAAATTTCAGGGTCGGTTATCTAATTACGGAGAAAAAAATGTTAAAATTGCGTATTTTCGTGAAGAAATTCCGAGACGGCATATAAAAACCCAATTTCCGGTTGCTAAAAAAGTGTATACAATAGCGGGAATCCGTCAGATTCTTAAAAATAATCAGATTTACATACTTAACACTTATAGTAATCCAATGCTCTCAGAAAGAATAACGCTTATTGACCTAATTTTTATGTAATATCAAGTTTAATTTGAACTTCCGGTATTGGATTTATTACCATTTGCTACGATAAAGAGACGTGACAGCAAGGCAACAGCTGACTGTAGTCCTAACCTCACCTCACTCATTCGAATTTCCACACATATTTGATTTTTAACCGACAGATTTCGCCGACACAAATTTTCCACGCTTTTTACCAGTCGTGGCCCGAATACAATGCTTTATATTTCCCGCACCTGACATTGTTTTGAGACAGATCGACGTTGAAAAGCACGGTGCTTAAACTCGCCTGGTTGAGTAAAAAGAGACGAAGATAGAACCAATGTTGCCAAATGTCAAACCTAGAAATACTGCGCGAATCGTTGGAATAATTATTTTTTCATTTTTCTGATCAAATGTGAACGTTCATTAAACAGTTTACACGCGGAAAATTTTAGTTATTCCGAATTATTTTTTTGCATATGTTAAAAAAATAAATTGTACAGGTCTCAAGTATGATCAGTGGTATGACTAGTGTGAAGTGATAGGATTCCCTTAAGGAGTTAGGCCACTCTAGAGGCCGAAAAAATAGGCTTTTTAGGATTTTTCTTTTCAGAAAAACTACAAAATAAATCGAGATTTAAAAAAAGGGTGTTTGTAATACATATCAGTGACTATATACAATAATTTTTTTGAAGCGATTGATTTCAAAATGGCGGCTGTGCAGCGATTATCTCAAAACTGTATTTTTTAAGTTGGCCGGAAACATAACTCAGACAATTTTCAACTGATTCACTTGAAATGTTGAATATATCTTGAAAAACACATTGTCTATGGAAGTACGTAGGATTTTTTTTTATATTGCATAGTTAATTCGTTATAAACAATTATATGGAGTTTTTTTAGGCAAATTGATCGTTGAGGATTCGGCTTCGGTCCGGCCAATGAAGGTTTTCCAAGGTCAGCGATGGAAATAAAAGATGTTTTTCTTACGTTTCGGCCGTCTGGTTCGGGTCCTCTTCAGAAATTATATTTTTCTGCATAAATTCTGATACACAAATTTTACCAATCACGTTTGAAAGAGTTATATACATGAGAGTTTTATGTTATTTTATGTTATTTGCCTAATAAAATTTAGGCAAATTTTTCGCTTTCCAAAAATTTGCCTAAAAATCGTCAGATAATTGTTAATAACAAATGAACTATGCAATGTAAAAAAAAATCCTACGTACTTCCATAGACAATGTATTTTTCAATATATATTCAACATTTCAAGTGAATCGGTTGAAAATTGTGAGTTATGCTTCCGGCCAACTTAAAAAATGCAGTTTTGAGATAAACGCTGCACAGCCGCCATTTTGAACTTAATCGCTTCAAAAAAATTATTGTATACAGTCACTGATATATATGATAAACACCCTTTTTTGTAATCTCGATTTATTTTGTAGTTTTTCTGAAAAAAAAAAATCCCCACAGAGCCTACTCTTTCGGCCTCTACAGTGGTCTAAGGCCTTAACGAGAATAACAAAAAGCAGAAAATTGATCAAATCGTGGTTAATACAACGGACTATGACTGGTTCGGTCGAACTTTTCTCTTCGTCAATGTTTGCAGCTGTATATAATGCTACGTGAACTCACGTCCGGTCTCTACTACTATTCAATTCCAATTACTACAGAGTATTGTTAAAAACGGCCAGTAAAGTGCAAGGACAAGTAAACTCGTATTACGTAAAGCGAAACGGACGAATGTCGTCCCAGGCTCCTTATTTTATATAAATAGATTTATATCGTAGAAAAATGGGTGATTTTACTATTACGTTATCAAGGCACGCCCTGACCTAATACCAGCACTCAGAATTTATCAGTTTTTTTTCGCTTGCCGCTGAAATTTACCGTCTCAGCATTATAATACAAATCGACAAACATTTGATTTACAGCTCGTGCCGAATGTTTCAAGCATTCTGCATATTTGTAATTTATACCGTATTTTCGCATCTGCGTAAAAAGTAAACTTGACGTTCCTCGGAGAACGTTAATTACGTTGACGCGACAGGAATTTGCATGATCGCATGTCACAAAATGATCGTCGGATCTTGATTTTTTGGATGAGAGTAAAAGTGACGTCGATGCATAATTATGCGCTAAATATCCGGCGATCTCTTGGGAACGTTGGAAGCAACGTCGTGGGGGATTTCGACATAAATGACATTCGTTACGGGAGCAGTCTGCAACGATCGGGTACATGAGTAGCCACGATTGGATCAATCTTCATAGACAACAGTGTGATATTCGAGAGAACGAGGAGAAAATATGGCAACCGGATCGTGGTCGTTCGGCAACGAATTGAAAAAGTTACCGATCGACATAGAGTTCAACGATCTGACGTACACGGTACCCAGTGGAAGGAAAAGTACGTAAAACTAATTCAATTTTACGATTACTCGAAGAATTTGCATTTTTTTTTAAACGTGCCAAAAAGTAATGCACAATGAACTTGAAAACTTGCTGATTATTGAAATATTCAGAATTACAAGACTTTTCTAGTATGCAAAAGATGCATTTTAAAATGTCTAGTGATATTACCTTTTTTTTTGCTCCGTTAAATCTTTTATACAGTCTCGGCTGATTCATCATTCCAATATTTCAACTATCTGGTATACGTATATTACCTTTTTTTTTGCTCCGATAAATCTTCTATAAATGCTCGGCTGATTCATCATTCCAATATTTCAACTATCTGGTAAACGCCTATGTACACACGCACACGCATGTATACGACTACGTGACAAAAATTTGCATTAACGTCATTGATGAATTTGCATTAGCGTCTACGGAACATTATTTTTCTTGGCAAGTGTTACTCCGTCTTTACCTTAAACTTACGAAACATTAATTACCACGCGCGGAAATACAGGAAGTCTAGTTTTTGCGACTCGATGCCGCGTCCACGTAACTTCGACTTGTTATATTTGAATATTAAAATTCTGCGGGAAAACAAATTACGAAGGAAATATTCATGCCTGTATAATCGTCGTTAATTTGTTTTTAAAAGTTTTATATTACGAGACGGAAATGCTTTTACGCCAGTCATTGACCGCAATGAATCATCGGTGACACTTGAATTTGGGATCGCGGGCTGAATTGACAATGCGAGACTACTGATTCGATTAATTGTAGACATTTTTATCACACCGCTGGAAAACCATTTATCTTTATATCGTATCGTTGATTGGCGAGAGAATGACGTAGCAAAATCGATTGATGCTTGTAAATAATTATAATTGTAGATTAGGTAATGCAATAATCGTCGAAAGCGGACAAATTCATTTGCATTTAGTACAAAAAGACGTATATAGGGTATTATAATTTTGCATACTTCTCCTGTGTAAATGCGCAATTTTTCAAATAGCCTGACACGTTTGCACGTACAATATTGCGAGTATTTTTTTCGAACACGTATGAAGTGTTTTCTGAATATGTGTCTGAAACTGTCGCATTACTCATCATGTACATGTATATAGCGGTCGAATCGATCTAGCTAGGTTTGAAATTGACTCTCATGGGAAAAACGGCACCTGGCCTACGGACTTACAGGCCATTTTTTTCCGAATTTAAAAAAAAAATACTAAAAAATATACATATATTTTAATCTGTAGAAAAAACGTCTACATTTTATTTTGATAAAGAAAATATAATATTAACTCTTTGGAGCTTTGAAAAACTTTTATAGTTAAAAATCATCTGCAACCCAATTTTTTTCTCCATTTTTATTGTTATCTAAAATCATTTTCGATAGATTTAGGTTGTAATTCTTTAATGGGGCTTTAAAAAAAGCTCGCTGTAGCTTTGATCCGAAAAGAACAATTGGCAATTGGAAAAAAAAAATTCGATGTGTTCTAACGATGCAAACTTTAATATCCTAAAAACCTGTATCAGGAAAAGAGTTGATTCCATGCTATGCGTACTCTCGTTTAGATTTACTCCAGGAAAAACGTGATTAATAATGCTTTGAAATGATTTCAAATTGTCAATATTCAATCAATATTCATTGGCCAGCTAGTGCTTTTGCGAGCTTAATTTAAAAATTACGAAGTGTTAAATTCGCAGGTAGAAGTGAACGAAAAAAATGGTTTTTTTTAATGAAAACTTGCATTTTTGGGAGGCATTTTTTTTAAAGAAGATAATTGGATGGTGAGAAAAAGAAAAAAAAACAGGGCTCAAATTTGGGCCACCCTAATGTATACATGTGTATAGGTTTTATCAACAAAAAATTGATTTTTTAAAAATTATACCCGATGGGCAAACGTAGGAAAACGCCAGCAAACATATTGAGGAATACAAACGAGAAAGGAATCCAAACGAATAATGAAAGAAACTGTAAATAGGCCGTCCACATACGTGTGTTTGCATACATATGTACACTTTTGTACACCCAGACACGTGGAGCATTGAAATGATACGCATGATTTTCGAGCGCCTGACAAAACATTGAATTATTTACACTTACTGCCCGATAAAACTTCGCCTGATAGAACATGCAATAATTTATATTTCCCGCGTGAGAAAATCCTTTCTTTTTACACCTTAAGTTTATTCGTCAGACGCATGCATTATCTCGTAAAATAAAGCAATCTAAACTACCTTTAAACAGGCTGCTTTGAACTTATCGCTTCACCGACGAATAATTGTCGCCTGCAGAAGTATCTGTCTCGTAATGAGGGAAATATCTCCAAGCAGAAGGAGGGTTTTAATTTTTATTTAATGTGTCCTTCGCTCGGAAGTAACCTTAACGTTTTGCATATGCACGGTGCGGGTTGACCGGGAATGTTCGCACAGGTTGTCCTTGAGGGTTTTAAACGTCCGACCGTGAGAATTTCCATTTTATGGCTGCAAGTGTTCGTATGCAAAATGAAACTGCAGCGAAAAAATGCCAACAACGCGATGGAGTATGCGCAATTAATTTAACGATCCCGGAAAAAAAACATTTATCACATGATCGATGGTAATACTTAAAAACAGATTTTATCGTAAAATTGGATTTCTCACGAAAATCATCCCTGGATGTGGTTAAGGGGAGGTACCTGAGTGAAACATTAGTTTTTGAGATAAAAATTCCCGAAGTTTACCTGTTTTTCTCGCCGTTTACTCAGGTACCTCCTCTTAATGTAGTAGTAGTAGTATTTATTCCGAGTATGCCCTTTTAAGGGTGTTTACATGAGTGCCCTTCCCTTCCCCTTTACAATAGTATTTTTACGATGTAGTTGATGCATTGAAAAAATCAGATCCTTCTGCTCATAGCACTGTGTGAAATTAGACACTTGGCAACTTTGTCAAACCTGCTAGAGATTTGTGTAAATGGCAGTCTCCATCAAGTTATCACTTACTTCATTTTTTGCTATTACTTTTTATTCTGTATATATGGAAATCTATTGGGTAGTTCTTTTCTGATCTCCTTAAGGGGCCGTCCATAAATTACGTTATTTTAAAATGGGGGGGGGGGCTCTCATCGAAAATCACGTCATCACTCCGAAATCTTAAATCACCTCAAATCATTATTTATAATTGATAAATTTGAGCTTATAAATCGTCGAGCGAGAGAGTAGGTGCTTGATACTAGAAGCGAACTCCATCCAGAGCTTAGAGAAATGGGTAGCGTTATAATGGGAAAATAATAAATAAATAGAGAATAAATAGGGAAATTTTTAATAAATATTAAATGGAACTCTATGCCTTTGATCCACAGCTTAGAGGACTGGGTAGCGCCCACATAGGAAATTATTAAATAAATAATAAAAAGAACAATTCTAGGTTTTTATTGTCCCAGTACACCACTCCGTAAATTCGGTAGGAAATGACATAATTTTTTGCGAGGGGGGGTCTATTGGACTACGACGAGAGGATGGTTGGGGGGGGTAAAAATAATTAAAAAATCGATGACGTAATATATGGACGACCCCTTATGATAGGAATTTTCAGTTTGACGATTTTCATTTTCGAATGTACAACAGGAGCAACGACGATTTGACTCGTGTTATTGAAATCCTCGTCTACCGTGTAAGCTCGTGGCTGCGTGCAGTTGTACGAAAATCTTTTCGAGTCGAATTATGTATACGAATTATTGAAGAATGTTTTATGATTGTTGCAGATTCGAAGCTCATATTGCGGGGTATAAGTGGACAATTTCGATCAGGGGAACTGACGGCCATCCTTGGCCCTTCGGGGGCCGGGAAATCGACGCTTCTCAACATACTCGCTGGATACAGGTAACTCTCGATCTATTTCGTTTTACCACTTGTATTAAAAATAGCAATAGGGAAATACATCAAATATATTATATATATACATAAAGGATGTCTCAAAATGACCTGACATTATTATTTATTAATAAAACGAATTATTTATTTAAAAAGTACGAATATTTTTATTTTAATATAAAGTACAAACATGGAGGTTAGATGGGGAACACAATATCCGATAAATGGCATAAACGGCATCGACTTGGAAGACATATTTTTTCAACAAGATGGCGCAACCTGCCACACTGC
Organism: Ophion ellenae; assembly: GCA_963210295.1. Taxonomy (NCBI): domain Eukaryota; kingdom Metazoa; phylum Arthropoda; class Insecta; order Hymenoptera; family Ichneumonidae; genus Ophion; species Ophion ellenae. The sequence goes on along the minus strand of OY723391.1, from coordinate 36,405,630 downwards.
GGGCGAAACAATGCAGTTATTGCAGACGAAGTGAATTGACCACCAAGATCGTGCGATTTGACGCCATTGGACTTCTTTCTTTGGGGTTTTCTGAAAGGAAAAGTGTATGCCAATGATCCACAGACCATTTCGGAGCTCAAGAGACCAATTGGACGCACCATTTATGAAATTAGTCCGCAATAATGCCAAAATGTTATTGAACATTTTGTTAAAAGAATGCATTTTTGTACACAGGGACGAGGCGGCCATTTGTCGGATATTGTGTTCCACACATAACCTCCATGTTTGTACCTTATATTAAAATAAAAATATTCGTACTTTTCAAAGAAATAATACGTTTCATTAATAAATAAAAATGTCAGGTAATTCTGAGACACCCTATATAAAACAGTTCCGTGACTGGAGACTTATCGACTCACATGTGAACAGCACTATCTAAATCGCTCAAGATAGAAAAATGAAATTTGGAAGTATGTTCTTTAAGGCCTTAAATACCTTCGAAAAAAAAGCTCCGTTTTTTTATTGACTTAAATGATGTATAAATATCACGAGAATTATATGGTCGATATGTTTCAAAAATGGTCGATACATTTCAAAAATGATATGGTCTGAAAAAATGGTTTCAAAAGTTTGAAAGTGTTTTCCTTGAAACCACGTTTTCAAAATCGCGCGGACTCGTAGCTCCTACAATTTCCAACCGATTGACTTTAAATTTCCATCGTAATTTCTTCGATAGATCTAGCGAAGTGCACACGATTTTTATGATCGTTTAACAATTACGGTCTTTATAAACAAATTAAGGCCGTTTCTTTAGTCGAAAATGCGTATTTTTTTAGATGGTGCCAAATTTGCAAAAATCAATATTTTGTAATAATCGTGTGGGCTTCGCTGGTAAAACTCATGTAGATTACGAACGCAAAATAGTTTTTGTTCTAGGTGCTCATGTGCGTCTCTAACGAATTCACCCGTAAAGGGCCGAAAAAAAAGTTTTCTCTCTACCAGCCTTTGGGCCGCCATTTAGTATTTTTTGGGAAATAAAAAATTGATTTGAGTTCCTTCGTATACGTAAAATGAACTCGCCAATCGTCGTTTTCATTGCTTTATTGCTATTTAAAAAAATCCCAGATAAGCCTTGTTTCCCGACCAGTCAAAGGTATATAAGGCCTTCGAAAATGTAAAGGTGCACTAAGAAAGGATTTTTCGAAAACTAACCCCTAAGGGGGTGACGTGGATAGCAAACGTTTGCGATGAAAACTCCACTCCTTGGGTGTATCAAAGCGGGCGAAAGCTAGTCCTTCACAAGTCAATTAAATGGACAGCATAAAATGAAATTCATCACTTGACTAGTGTATAGTATGGGCCACAGGATTGCTACGAATTGATACGAAAGATTTAATGAAACCTCAATTAGTCGTCTCGGAAAAGACATCGAACAAAGTCTGATGCATCGCTAAAAAAGCTGTTGAGACCCGTCTTGAAAGCGTGACAGTCGTCAATTTCGACAGCATTGATGTAGATTTAAACGAGTATTCAAATCAGCCGAGAACAAAAATGTATTATGCGCTTAGAGTGGATAAAAACGTGACGACTTGCAAAGAATAATCCAAAGACAAACACATAGAATATGTTGTAAAGGCGCGAATGCATAAATAATTTGAGCGTTTCAACCCGTAGCCTTGGAAACTATAAAAATGAACCCTTGAAAAAAAGGAAAGAACTATGGATCCATTTCGTAACAGAGAGAAAAGTGGGAACTCGACATATCCCTGAAAATATGATAATACCCCGCGAACGGTTCGTTAAGTTGGAAGTATCTCGAATCTTATTTTGCGAAAAAAATGCTTGTTTTCGGATACGCGTAATTTTCTTTTTCGCGAGGCTATGGGTAATTTGGCCGGAGATCGACTATTACAATTCGCTATTGACTCATCTACCGTTCGACGGTTGTTTTGGATCGAAGAAAACGGCAACAGCGAGGACGTACCTTAAGAATCTTTACGGGGTCATCCCATGTGACAGTTAATTTTTTTTTGCTTTTTTCGGGCATTTTTTTAAATGAACCATTCAAACCCACTATCTTGTAATTTTTACCATACATTTGTCAACATTTTTACAGTCCCTGAGAATTGTATCAAACGGTAATAACGAGTTGAATCGACTTTACACCGTTCGGAAGACACTCATGTGTAAAAAAAGTTGGTTTTGCTCATCTGAAATAAAAAAATAAAACGGCATTTTTATTTGTAGACTATTGCCGGAATTAGAGTAAAGTAAAAATATCGAAAATTGAATTTTTGGCACGGTTTTGAAAGTTAAGTTCCAAGTTCCGTATTTTTTTTCTACTTTTTCAGGATAAAAAAACTATAGCAGATATCAGAAATATTCTACTTCGAGTGAGACACATGGATGTGCTGACTATACTGTAAAAATTTGAGCGAAATCCGTTGAATAGTTTTTGAGATATCATGGTAGCCAATTTGAAAAATACAGTTTTGAGAAAAACGGGTTTAAAAGTTCAAGTACGATTTGCACAAAGAAATAGTTCATTTACCATTAGTCTGCTATGCCGGGCTCATATAACACGCACACATTTTTTGCAATTCGTGCAACCATTTTTTTTTTCGATTTTTTGGATTTTGAATGGTGAGGTTGGTTGTGAAAGGTGAGGTTGAGAATGGTCAATCGATGTCGAACTATTTTCGCCTTTTTTTTTCCATTTTGCATGCCCGTTAAGCTCGTCGGGAAAAAATACCTTGGCATCAATTCAGAACACTGAAATAACACTCTATTGATTTTCTACTGACGCATGTGTTTTCAATATTCATAGAATGAGTTTGTGAACAATATAGAAGTATCAGACAAATGCAATGCTTCAAACGGTCGCGAAAGAATTTGACCTGAGCGGCTGATTAATTAATGGCAAAGGCAATTTGGAAATTGTTCACAATTCCTTCGATCATCCTGTCCATGAAATAATTGCGACGAGCTTAAGGGGCCAGTCCACTTTTGAGCCACGAAAACGGCTATTATCGCGATTTTTTGACGATTTCATAAAAGATATGAATATAAAAGTTGTTGGGCTTGATAAATAAAGTCTTGAAATACATTTTAAAAAAGATTAATTCATTTTAATTCATCTTCAAGTACAAAAACTATAGCTTAACGTAACGCCTCAAAAATAGGTGGGCAGGTAGCTCCATCACAACTCGGCAACGGCTTCTCCGAAACAAAAAAATCAAAGTCCCTTAGATTCAGTATGACACCAGCTACAAAATGACCCGCGGATATAGTTTTATCAAAAAATAAAAAAATGCCAGATGAAAAACGAAAAAAGTATTAAAAAACGCGTTTTTATCGCAAAAAAAAGTAAAAATCAAAATTTTAAAACCATCGAGGGTCATCTTGTTGCGAATCTTGTTTACCATATGTGGTTCAAATTTCAAGAGAATCGGTTTATTAGTTTTAGAGATACGATGGAGCTAGATTTTGAAAACGTTTCGAGAAAAACGCGTTTGAGGTTTATACTATGAAAAACTCTTACCTAAACTCAATCGGCAATTCATGCACCGTACAAAATCCCTTCTGATTGCTCATCATCGTCGATTTCTTCAAGTCTTGCTTGCTTTCGATTTTTTGAAATTTTTAAAGTGGAATGGCCCCTTAAGCTCTCTTGAGGCGTTACATCCATGTGGCTCACCGAGAAATGAAAACGGTTTGGGATTTTTTTTTTTGCGAATACTAAAAAGCCAATCTACTTGAGGTTTGAAGGGTTTATACTACATGTATTGACGCAGAAAAAAAATGCCCGTCGTCGATTTTGTCGAAACTTATACATGTGATAAAGCATTGAAAATTATTAGACGCGTATTTTTTTTTATCTGCGGAAAAACGGTTTTACGGTGGGAAACCATCCCTCAAAGGAAGGCGTGTCGAAGGGTAGTTTTGCAGTTTCACCCACAAGCAGCCCACCGATCTGAATGAAACAAAAACCAAAATTCTTCTAATGTAAAGCGATGAAAAATCCACTATTGAATAATAAAAAAAATTAAGGGGTGGTACGCTTTTCTTCGGGGAGTCATTCCCCCCCCCCTTAAAAACGTTTTTCCGCCGATAAAAAAATACGTGTCCAATAGTTTTCAATGCTTTATTGTGATTGGGGTTTTCCGAAAGGAAAAGTGTATGCCAATGATCCACAGAACATTTCGGAGGTCACAAAGCAATTGGAGTTTTACCAAAATATGAGTTTCAACAAAATTGAAGGCGGACACTTAAGGGATAACACCACTCTAGCGGCAGAAAATAAGGCCAAACTTTGACAATTTATTTTGGGAGTAAGAAAAAAGGAATCGGATTTATTTTGAGAGGGTTTATTCAACACATGAAAAAGTACTTTGAAAAAAATGTATTACAATTTTCATACACAATGGCGGCGACGAAGCCCATCTTGAAAAACGTGTTTTTTTACAAATAGCTTCACGGGAGGACGGTTTCCTCGTAAAGTATAAGACCAGGAACAAAAAAAAAACAAAAAAATTATAATCTAGATATTATTAGCTATGGGACTTCGTAGGGATTATTTTTTTATAAAATTTCGAAAAAATGGCGCACTTTGAAAGAAATAAATCGATTTTTGACCCAAAAAATAAGCAGTAAATTGTTTATAAAAAAAAGTTTACATTTAATCAAAAAACGGCTAAGTACTCCCATAGAAAATGTAATTGTGAAGCTACTATCAAAATTTCAAATCGATCCATGCAAAGGTGTTTGAGTAATCCGTCCTCCCAGTTTGAAAAAAGTGGTTTCGAGAAAAACGCGTTCAAAGTTGTACGAGGCGCCTGAAAGAAGTCCGAGACGCTGCGACAAAATCGATAATTGGACCTTAAAAACAAAAAATTCGCGCTACAGGACCAATTGCATATTGTTTTTATGACCCCAAAGTATTTTTAAAGCAAAAAAAAACGATTTTTCCAAAATCCTAGATGTTTCTTGTAAGAGCGTTTTTGTAGGCGTTCTGCGGAATGACGCAGACTTTTATGGATTAGTACGAACAAGAAAAAAAAAGTTTGTTACTTACATCAGATTTGCTGGCGAAGTACAGACGGTTATTAAAAAAGATTTTTTTTTTTCGCAAATGGCATATTTTTGAGGATTTTCTTTCGTTTACTAAGAAATCGCTCTTAATTTGCTAATAAAAACGAAAATCGTTGATGAGTCATGAAAATCGTGCGCAGTTTTTGAGAGAATTTATCGAAGAAGCTACAGTTAAAGTTTCAAGTCAATCGGATAAAAACTGCCTGAATTATGCGTGTTTCCGATTTCAAAAACGTGGTGTTGAGAAAAATGCGTTTGAAGTTTCAAAACTGATTTCGGAGCTATCGTCCAAACGACAGAATGGAAGCTCTCATTTGACTGCTGCGTGTAGGTCTTCAGTTATTATGTCGTATATTTTTTGTCCAACGACTGGACTAAACACGACTTAAAATTGCTACTTTTACCGTCTAGGCTTTTTCGTGCGTTTTCGTTTGCGGAAAATAAGCTTTAAAATTTTGATAAAAATTCCTTCTGTATGTCATTTTTGTCAATTTTTCTACATTATTCAGGCCAATAAAAAAAACAACGACAAAGGTTTTTTTTCTACGCAAATGTAACGCCTTAATTGCTATGATTGACGTTTTTTTTCGCCAATTAGAACGAGGCATTCTCCATTCGTAACGCCATCAATTAATCACTTTGTATACATTGATAATATTGTGTTTCTTGAATCAGTGAGTTGTGTTTTTGTTGCACGTACGTAGATGCGACGGAGCTAATGGTCTCATAACGATAAACGGCTGCGCTCGAGATGTACGGGAATTCAAAAAAATCTCTTGTTACATCATGCAGGAAGATCTCATACAACCTAAGCTCACGGTCTTCGAGGCAATGTGCTTCGCTGCCGATCTCAAGCTTGGCAACGGTTTAACAAAGTTGGCGAAAGAATCAATCGTGAGTGCATAATGTCGTTTCGTCCGTTACTGTAAAATGATTATTGATGTAAAATTGAATTACACAATAAACGATGAAAAAATCGAAATAAACTATTTTTTTAAGCAACGCTCGAAATATCGTATAAAGCAATGAAAACATTTCAGGTTGATGAAATCCTGCAGATATTGAGGCTGAATGGTGCGAGAAATACTGTGACGGAGAGATTGTCGGGGGGCGAGAGAAAAAGGCTCTCGATTGCCCTCGAATTGGTGAACAATCCACCGGTCATATTTCTCGATGAGCCGACCACGTACGATTTTTTGCCTCGAACTATTGATTTTCACCGACTCAATCCATTGTTTCTATATATATATATATACACACACACACACACACACACACACACACACACACACACACACACACACACACACACACACACACACACACACACACACACACACACACACACACACACACACACACACACACACACACACACACACACACACACACACACACACACACACACACACACACACACACACACACACACACACACACACACACACACACACACACACACACACACACACACACACACACACACACACACACACACACACACACACACACACACACACACACACACACACACACACACACACACACACACACACACACACACACACACACACACACACACACACACACACACACACACACACACACACACACACACACACACACACACACACACACACATATATATATATATATATATATATATTAGGGTGGCCGTTATTTTGGCCTCGGTAAAAAAAGTTAACGTCTAGCAAATAAAAAACTAATAAAGATATGAAAACAAAAATCTGTGTAAAATTTGGACGCGCTGGGATAAGGAGAACACGTGCCACCGAGCAGTTTCATTTTCAAAAATACATGCATTTTTTTAATGGCCGCACTGAAATATTTATTAGTCCCATAATATTAATTAAAAAATCTGGAATTGGGTACATTGATTATACATATTAAGAGTTACAAAACATATTATTTACTGATTTTTTCCATCAATCACGTACCGCGAATTCGTAGCGTTACATGAAACATTACATAAGTAATAGCAGTTTATCTATGAAATGATTGAAGTAGAGTACATTTGTTTACGTTCGGAATTTTTTCTTGATATTCGGCGACATCTTGAAGAACAAATTGTATTTGATCTTCATCGTAAGTCAATCGATTTTTATAATCGGTGATAAGTTTGATCTCTCGCTCCGCTATATCATTACAGATTCTTATTTTTTTTTATCAATTGCGCGCCCATTTGATAACTCTCGTTCGAGTCCCAAACAGATACATCGGTGTCGAGAAAAGTACAATCAATTTTAAATCGTTCAAAGAACGCCATAAATTCGGGACTAATAAAGAAATCAATGTCTTTATCGAGCAGAAAAATAAAGTCTGACTGGAAAACCTGATACCGTTTGGAACCGCATCGTAAAATCGCAATAAATTGGCCGAAACGTAAAGAATTCATGTGTTATACATTTTTTTTCCCTGTCCAACAATGGCAAACCAACTCGGTCGGTAATGCTCGGTCGGTAAAAATGAGCGGACGAAGCGCCACGACCAAATTTCGAACTATTTGTCTGCACTATATTTTGTATTATCGCCACTACAGTTGGAAAATCTTCTCGCAGGCTCAAGAAAAAAAATATCATTTTGAAGCATTCAATACATGATTATTATATTATTATTTGCATAAAAAATCCGCTCCGATAATTAATTCACTGCTTCAATTTCCCGCCACAATGTGACCAAACCGCCACGTCCGTTTTCAAATGTTCTATTAATTTTTCAATCTACTCCCGACTGTACATAATTGATGGAAAAAAATCAGTGAATAATATATTTTGTACCTCTTAATATGTGCAATCAGTATACCCAATTCCAGATTTTTTAATTAATATTATGAGACTAATGAATATTTCAGTGCGGCCATTAAAAAAATGCATGTATTTTTGAAAATTAAACTGCTCGGTGGCACTTGTTCTCCTTATCCCAGCGCGTCCAAAGTTTACACAGATTTTTTTTTTCATATCTTGATTAGTTTTTTTGCTAGACGTTAAATTTTTTTATCGAAGCCAAAATAACGGTCACCCTAATATATATACATATATATGTGTGTATTAGACTGCCCAAAAAAAAATGAAATTTTTTTTGAAAACGTTGTTCAGAATGACAAAAAATGAGTGCTGACCAAATTTTAGCGTTTAATATTAATATCTAGAGGTCCCGCATCGCGATTTAAGTTTTGTTTGCCGCTTTTGAGCTTTATAACTCGCGTACGAGTAAGCACACGGAAACGCCCAAAAATATTGTTTATAAAAAGTTTAACGCTTTACAAAAAAGGTCCTAGCCTTCATACGATAAATTCACTCGTTCAAATTTCATTCAACATTAAAATTGAATTGCTGATAAATTTCATGATTTTGTGAGATTTTTGGACTTTTGAGATAAAATTATTGATTTTCTTGTTGTTTTCTTCTGATTCATCTTGAAATAGTATAAAAATAGATATTTATTTATCATGGTATGTGCAATTTAATTCGGTTTGAGAATAGATTTTTGGACTAATGTACTTTTAAACAACAATAAATTTAAATCTATTAGGAATTTTAGAAACTATCTAGGGAATCATTTGAAAAGGATACAATACTTTTTAAGAAAAATCAGAAAAAAAAACAAAAAAATCAATAATTTCGTCATAAAAGTCCAAAAATCTCACAAAATCATAAAATTTATCATAGATTCAACTTTGACGTTGAATAAAATTCGAACGAGTGAATTTATCGTATGAAGGCTGAGGACCTTTTTTGTAGAGCGTGAAATTTCCTATAAAAGAATGTTTTGGGCACTTCCCTGTGTTCACTCGTAGGCGAGTTATAAAGCTGAGAAGCAAACAAAACTTTTACCATGGTAAATGAATGGGAAATAGTAAATCGCGATGAGGGACCTCTAAATATTGATATAAAGGGCTAAAATTTGATATAAAGGGCTAAAAGTAGAAAAAACTCTTTCCAGTGGTTTGGATGAAATGTCATCGTCCCAGTGCGTAGATCTGTTACGAAGAGTTGCTCAAGGAGGTAGAACCGTCGTTTGTTCGGTTCACACACCGAGTGCCAGTATATTTGACAAATTTCATCAGGTTTACGTGGTCGCTAAGGGACAATGCGTTTACCGCGGTATAGCGGGCGACGTGGTCCCTTTTCTCGGGCAAATCGGTGCCCATTGCCCGACGCATTACAATCCTGCAGATTTCGGTAATCATTTATCCTTCGATTACTAATTTTCAGCAATTTTTTCATTCCTAACTTATTCGAAGTTTATTTCAAAAGATTTTCTCACTCGTAACTTACTGAAAGTTCATCGATACATTTCGTTCGGTGTTACGTTGACTTTTTCTCCAATCTTGCAGTGATCGAAGTATCCTCGGGGGAGTACGGAGCCGAGTACGTTGAAAAAATGACCAATCAAGTGGAAATGAGGTATCAAATTACGCCAATTGCGAGATGCGAAAAAAATTCGACGATAATGCAACGAGAAATACCAAAGATATCGTGGTACGATCAATTCGTTACTCTATTCAAAAGGCGGATGCTCCAGTTCTACAGGGACCGAGTAAGTATCGTACGAGTGTCAGTCATTCATCCCTCATGAAGAATTGACGGTATGAAAAGAAAATATTGACTGGATGAGGATATAAGTATTCGATTTAAGGTAGTCCTATCGCTTCACACTAGTCATACTACTGATCATACTTGAGACTTGTACAATTTATATTTTTAACATATGCAAAAAAAATTGTAACTAAATTTTCCACGTGTAAACTGTTTAATTAATATTCACATTTAATTAGAAAAATAAAAAAATAGTTATTCCAACTATTCGCAGTATTTCTAGGTTTGATATTTGGCAATATTGGTTCTATCTTCGTCTCTTTTTACTCAACCAGGCGAGTTTAACCTCCATGATTTTCAACGTCGATCTGTCAAAACAATGTCAGGTGCGGGAAATATAAAGCATTGTATTCGGGCCACGGCTGGTAAGAAGCGTGGAAAATTTGTGTCGGCGAAATATGTCGGTTAAAAATGAAATGTGTGTGGAAATTCGAATGAGTGAGATGAGGTTAGGATTACAGTCAGCTGTTGCCTCGCTGTCACGTCTCTTTATCGTAGCAAGTGGTAATAAATCCAATACCGGAAGTTCAAATTAAACTTGATATTACATAAAAATTAGGTCAATAAGCGTAATTTTTTCTTAGAGCACTGGATTACTACAAGTGTTGAGTATGTAAATCTGATTATTTTTAAGAATCTGACGGATTCCCACTATTATATACACTTTTGTAGCGACCGGAAATTGGGTTTTTGTATGTCGTCTCGGAATTCTTCCACAAAAATACGCAATTTTCATATTTCTTTTCTCTGTAATTAGGTCGATAAACGACCCTGAAATTTTACAGAAACGATTATTAATATATTTAGTGAAGCTCAAAAAAAAAGTATGAAAATCCTATGGATTGAAGCCTGTTGATAGGACTACCTTAAGGGGTGAGATGCAGACAGACGCGTAAAAAAACGAGCATTTTCGATAATTTTTTTAATAGTAATTAAGCTTGTTTTACAAAAGTGGTTACACAAACTTTTCATGTTATATTTTAACTTAACTTGTACAAATTTTCAATGAAAAAAATTGATTATTTATAAAAACATCGCCATCTTTATCGGACCCCCTTCGGCATGTAGTGACCATCATAAAATTTTACTGGATCATCTGAGATAAAAAAAACCAACAAAAATCATTTGTTTAATAACAAATCTAGTCCTTGATCGAAGCTTTTTTTTAAATTAACAAAATGGCAGCTTCCGACCGATAACTTTCGATTTCCGACCAAAAAATCGCTCATTTATTGTTTTAAAAAAATAGAAATTTAAAAAAAAAATGAAAATCCTTCGATTAAGGACTAGTTTTTAATGCTACCAATAAGCACACCAAATTTCATCAAGTTCACCGAGTGGTTTTTAAATTATAGTGGTCACCGACTTGAAAAACATAGTTTCGAGAAAAACGCGTTTAAAGTTTTTCAATGTGGATACGGTATTATATATTCGTAAAATTTTGAGCTCGATGGATGAAGCTAAACTTTTTTTATGTATTTTGATCCGCTGAATCCAAATATCACAATTTTTTTGCCGAAAAGTCGCGCATTCAATTGTTTATAGCCATTAGCTAAGGGGGGATTGTCTTTTTTTTCGCAAAATTTACCGCTTTTTGGGAATTTTTTTGTGAAGAAAGTATGCAACGGAAAACTTGTGAAACTTGGCATATAGTTTTATTGATCTGTTTACTACATACAAAAAATTTTTTAAACAATTTCATCAAAAAATCCGCCTCCCACCCCCCTCGACGCGCGATGGTCCTTTTTTGATGGTGTGCACGATTACAGCCTTCACGTTCATCCTGCAACAAAAACCCAAAAAGCATTTTACTTTAGACACATATAGCTATCGTTCGATGAAGGGAAAAAAAAATTGACGATTTGGTGACGTTTTGAACTTGAAGTATCGATTTTTCGAAAAAAATTGATCGATTTTTTGTTATAAATAAAAAACTATTAAACGTATTGCTTTTTTGCTTCATCAAACGATAAAAGGATGTCAGCTGAGCATTCTGTCCAAATTTGAAGGCAATCGGTTGAATAGTTTTTGAGAAATCGTGCACACCATCAAAAGAGGACCATCGCGCGTCGAGGGGGGTGGGAGGCGGATTTTTTGATGAAATTGTTTAAAATTTTTTTTGTATGTAGTAAACAGATCAATAAAACTATATGCCAAGTTTCACAAGTTTTCCGTTGTATACTTTCTTCACAAAAAAATTCCCAAAAAGCGGTAAATTTTGCGAAAAAAAGACAATCCCCCCTTAAAACAATTTTTCAAAAAATTAAAGTTTTTCGAGATGAATAATTTTTTTTAAAGACATTGTGGGCAATTTTAAAACGAAAGTATTCCTTATAAAATTTTTCTCAAGTTCATAGTTTTTGAGTACTAAATTTTTGAAAATTCTGAAAGAGTTTTCCAATTTTACATTTGATTTATGTATAGAAATACTAATTAAAAAATTACTTACATCGAATCATGAATTCCTGGCCCATACAATAGGGCTTCTGCCGATGTGGAAGCTTCCAAAATATCAATTTGTTGTTGTCTTCGAAGCATTCTGCCTTCCCGGGTATTATCGTTTGCGCGTTTATCAGCCGCTACCTGCCATGGGGACGCGACGTCCCTTTACTAATTGTGGGATATCCCAGAAACTATCCATCGGATTGGCTTGAAATTTTCAGGGAATATTTTCGAAACATCATACTTCACGAAAATGTAAAAAAAATCGATTTTTTGAAAATTCTGACTGCATCTCACCCCTTAATGTGCAATGAATTGTTGAGTGAGATTTTTAAATTATTTTTATAAATATTTCAGAACTACATGTATCTGAAAATGTCGTTGCACGTGTTTCTCGGGTTTATAATCGGTGGACTTTTTCTGGATATCGGTAACGATGGCTCCAAGACCCTCTTCAATTTCGGTTTTTGCTTCACATGCCTTATTGTCCTTCTCTACGTACCAATGTTACCGGTATTGCTGCACTGTGAGTTCAACATAATAAGGTTCTTTTTCTAATAAGGACATCATTGACGTGACTTTTATCATATTGCAGATCCTACGGAAATACAATTGGTGAAACGAGAATATTTCAATCGCTGGTACAATCTCAGTCCTTACTTTTGCTCGATGAGCGTTGCCAACATTCCTGCACAGGTTGGTCGATGGTAAAACATTCATGTCACTTCACAATCATACATCTACGATGCGTTAGTTCCCAATTCAGTAATATTAATTATCCAGGCGTGGACGACGAATTAATTTAACTGATACTCAATTATTCGAAATAGTTATAGTCGCTCGGAGAGTTTTCATGACTTTCTCTTTGCTTTACAAAATTTAGAAAATGATTTTTCTTTGCCTCCATCAGTCTAGATGTTCGTATATCGATCGAATGAGGATCGAATTTTGAGGGGACAGATCCTTTTGGGCAGCTAAAAATAAGCGAATTTTCAAGACTTTTTTTGAGGTGAAACTATTTATTCTATAAAATAAAAATGTTATGGGCATTTTATGACATCTTATAGTTTTCAATTTTTTTTGTTAATATCTAAACATTGCTGTACAACACTTGCTACAAGACGTTTGCCGCCCGAGTTGTTCCACGGCGTGCAACCTAACGTCTAGTGCATTGGTTCGAAACATCAGAGCCAAGAAGCTTTAGATTTGTAAGACCCACACGCTCTATACGAACCTAAAAAATCCAAAGTAAAGTGAAAATTCGAAAAAATGGTACGCGTCTGAACAAATGTACATTTTTTCATGAATTTTTTGCCGTATTTGTTGATAAAAAATAGTTCTTTGGAATCATTTTCAAGAAACTTTAGGTTCATATAGGCAGCAATTATGTTATCCGAAAGTGTGCATAATTTCAAAATAATCGTTTGGATAGATTTTCGTCTTATACGAGGTTTTCAGAAAAACGCTCAAAGTTTCTAGACTAAAAAAGCTAGTGAAAAAATTACCTATAGATTAATCTGCGATTCTGGGGCCATAAAGTAGTCGCTCAGCTTCCTCTCGAAGTTTATGTTCGACCGTAAGCTTTTTTTTACGTTATAAAGGGATCTTCCCCCTTAAGAGTTTCATACGGCTTTCATCGTTACGCCCTTTTCACAAAATGGGAAAAAGAGAGCCGAGGGACTTAGATTATCGGCCAAAAGTTTCCGGACACAAGATAATTACAAGATTTTCGATTACTGGACCATTGCCGAATAATGTTAGAATAACATAGTTCATTTCTTTTATTATTTTACGAAGATGTTATATAGCTCTGTATAATTAATAATATTGTTCTAGTATAAATTTGTAATTATCCAAAGTGATCGAAAGTTTTGCAATTATCTGAAGTGTCCGGAAACTTTTGGCCGGTAGTGTATACTGCCGAAATTTTGATAATTCGTAACTTCGACGATTTATATCCTCGACTCACCGTTGTTTCAGCTAACGCTCAGTCTGATTTATTTAACACTGGTCTATCTCATCACTGGACAACCCCTTGAGTTGTACAGGTGCGCAATGTTCTTCAGCACTTGTCTCCTGTGTGTCTTCATTGCAGAGAGCATGGGGCTCGCGATCGCCACCACTTTGAACATTGTAGTAAGTTTTTTTTAATCAAATTAATTTGTTAATTTGATACAGTTAATTGAGCAAAATTTTCATCAAGTAACTTGTCGATGAATTTTTTTCTCTACTTGTCATTAAGGAGTGTCGGGACAGCTAACGAAATGTTAGCATTTGATTTACATTTATACAGTAAATTCTTCGTTGTATACTGAATGCACCTGTTAAATTTTAAATCCCTCGACTAAACCGATTCTATAAGATTTACAATTGAAAAAAAAAAAACAATTTTTAACATAGGGAGATTCAGCTCATCGCTGAATGGCAGCTTTACGCATGAAAGAGTGAGAAAAAATGCTTGAAATGTTATGAAAAACTGTCAAATCCCACAGTGCATTATGACAGTTTCGTCATCAGTGTCATAATGTTAAATGCCCGATGTTAAAGTGTTTTTTCAATTGTAAATTTTATAGAAACGGTGTAGGCGATCGATTTAAAATTTGGAGGGTGCATTCAGTATATGATGAAGAAATTACCGTATAAATTTGAATAAAATGGCAACATTTCGTCAATCGTCCCGAAATTCTTAAAGATTGCCATTTTTCCAACTTTCCTTAACGGAGGGGTAGGGGTTTCAGCGTGAAAAAAAAACACTTTTTTGCGATTTTTTTTTCATCTATATGGATAGAGTAAATTTATTGAAACCTTTTGTACATTGTTAAGTGTCATTTCAAGAATATTCCGTGAAATTTGGACGCGAAAATATCCACAAACAAGCCGGTGACAAAGCTTTTCCAAGAACGCCTTTGGAAAAACACGATTTGCGATGTTCACCTAGATCTCAGCTAGAAATGATCTGAAATCAAGTACCATTAAAATTTAGCCAAAGTATCATCAAATCCTCCCCCGAACGGTCATTGATAATTTTTTTTTTCATTTCTAAATTTTTGGTGATCATGTAAAGTGAAAAGTGCTATTTTTCACGAAAAATTCCGCCATTTTGGGGGTGGAAAACTCCCTCAATGTAAAAAAAATCTCAAACTAACCGTTGGGGAGAGGTATTTCATATGTAGAAAGTGTGTACCAAGTTTGAAATAAATCGGTCATGTATTTTTCAAATGGCAGTGAACACGGATTTTGAAAAAGTGGTTTAGAGAAAAAAAAACGCGGCACCGGCTTGTTTGTGGATATTTTCGCGTACAAATTTCACGGAATGTTCTTGAAATGACACTTAACAATATACAAAAGGTTTCAATAAATTTACTCTAATCATATAGATGAAAAAAATTCGCAAAAAAGTGTCTTTTTCACGCTGAAACGCCTACCCTCCCCTTAAGGTCTTCCTTTTTGTGGGGAATATAGTGAATAGGGAATATAGAAAAGAATATAGTGTTTAAAAAGTATTTCCTATCATTTTATCGAAAAAATATGCATTATTTTCGTTTATTTCAGTTTTAAATTATATCAATTTAAGCGTTTGGTCACACGACCGAAAAAGCTCTAAGATTGGTTAAATCTCTAGTGACGTCACTTGCCACTAAACAGATTGTCATTACGAGTCCTGCGACGAGTAATGAGCGATTTTCTAGTTAATTTTAATGTATTTACGTGCTTTTTCTGTTCATTCATAGTTATTTGTAGTGATAGTTACCATATTATCAATTTTTAAATAAGAATGGAGAGGAAGGTTTGCTGTGCGACAATTCAGCGGCGATATATGCCCTTTACTTTGTTTACTGGCATGTGAGGTCGTAGGCAACGGGAGCGTTTTGGCGGTCTGGTTAAATATTTTAATTTTATTGCCGATTTATCTAGTAAATATTTACATTCACGAAAACAAAACAATATTGTGAGCAATGATTTTTAAAAAGTGGCCATTTAAGATGATTTCCGTAAAACAGCCGAATACCCTATTACAGTGACAATTACAATAAGTCAAAATCAATTATTATACCCAACGATAAACAGGAATAAAACATTTCGCGCATATTTAGTAGATTTAGACATTTTTAGATTTTTTCTTAAAAATAGCGGCTACGAAAATTCTTCCGCTAGTAACATTTTTCTAAGTTTCATCATTGATATTTTCTTTAAGGGACCATCACGGTGTAACAGGTCGAATAATAGCTGATATTCGAGATTTTTTTTCGCTGGTTAATCACTCTAATTGTTTACGTCAAAACAAAGCACACACGAAGAACAGAAAATAAATTTATAGACGTTTATTTTTATTTTTTTAACATTTTTTTTAACGGTTGAAAATGTTTTCGAAAAAAATGAGTCCTCACGGTATACACGGTTGTGGCCGTAAATATGATCTGAAACAAAATTTGTAAAAAGATTATTAATCAGTATGCAAGCCGCTATCTTGCTCCGGAGATTTTTCAAAATGAAAATTGACAAACTGGCGGCGGTTTGACAAAAAAGAATCGACTTCAGCCTATTTCTTTTACAGTTTTTCGTTAAACAAAATATGAAGATTAAAAAAACTTGCATAGCAAGATAAAGAATGGCGTGAAGACTGTTGCGTGAAAATTTGTATAAATGAGACGATTTTTAGAGTCGTAATTTTTCGTTCAAAATTCAGTAATTTGTCTTGAAATTTTACCAGTATACTAGGATGTATTTTTACTTGATTGTGGACGAAAATCAGTTAATTGTTAAATATCCGGGTTCGTGAAAGAAATACGTTAAACTCAATTTTTAATAATTCAGCGATTTATTGAACTTTTTGGATGAAACGAATTTCATGTTTCGACAGAACGGTATGTTCGTTGGTCCAGCATTGAGCGTACCGC
The DNA here is from genome assembly GCA_963210295.1 of Ophion ellenae. Taxonomy (NCBI): domain Eukaryota; kingdom Metazoa; phylum Arthropoda; class Insecta; order Hymenoptera; family Ichneumonidae; genus Ophion; species Ophion ellenae. Next base: position 36,388,580 of record OY723391.1, on the reverse strand, counting down.
TTATGCTGGTCGCCGTGCAGGGCATGGGGACCACCGAGCCTTTGCCGATCTATCGAACCCTCGTCATGTACATCAGCTACATAAGGTATGGACTGGAGGGCCTCATAATAGCGACTTACGGTTACAACAGAGAAAAATTGCCGTGTCCTCCTGAAGAGATGTACTGTCACTACAAATATCCTCGGGAACTTCTCCGAGTTATGGGTAATTACGAGTTTTTGCTATTGACAAATCACGCCATCGAGGAAAAATGTACCACCGATAAAGTGACTGTTGTAGTTGGATTATCGACATGGAATTTTTATAATAATGATTTTACTGCGAAATCGCGTAATTACAAAAAACAACAAGTGCGTCGATATAGTTTTTATTTACGAATAATTGGCATACTTATGCTATACTTATGTTGTCGATAAAAATTATTGTGCAAGTAAAATCGTTCGGTCATGTAGCGAAGTCGTAGTTGTTACGCATTATTGCCTGACTTTTTAAAGTTTTCCACACTGGTTTTTGCAAACATTCCAGGCACATTGGGGTCAAATAAAAAACATAATTTCGTGAAGATCAAATATATGAAAATGTTCAATATCAAAATAAAATTTTAAAAACTGAAGTGCGAAAAATGATTTAAATACTGTAAAGCAATAAAAATACATTAAAAGCAAATACAGAGCCTGTTTTAAAAAAATTATCAACGGAAATCTTTATGGAGGTGCCGATAAATAAAAAAAAAATAATATGAACACTCATTTTAAATAATAATTGTGTATCGACAAATTAAATGCAATTGTATAGAGCTTTAGAGTAAATTAGTTTTCAAAATTTTCCATTATTGGCACTGACGTAACTTTATTTTATATATGATAAAAAATGATATTAATATTAAGAATATACAAAAGTATTTATTTTTGTACTTTACAATTTTTTTTTTTCAAGTTGTTCAAATTTTTCGTAATTCTTACAAAAAATCCAGAGAATTTTAAAAATGCCCAGGGTTTTCTCGGTATGACATTACTTACGGCACTGACATTACTTTTTTTGTATTTGTTTTTTGTAAAATATACAAAAATATTTATTTTTATACTGTTCATTTTGTTTTCAAGTCTTTAATTTTTCAGAATTCTTGCAAAAAGTAAATTCTGAAAAAATTCCAGAGAATTTTCAAAATTCCCTGAGTTTGCCATACGCGTAACAGCCATGAAAGTATCGAAGCATTTATATTTCCGAAGCAGTAATTTTTTCCCCCGAGTTCCCCGACTGACAATGACGCTTGGAAAATAATTCATCGACGACTGTCGACCATTTTTCTTTCTAGAAATTGTACCTGTCGTGCTCGTTCGATAATCTTGCTAATAAATTTTTACTCTCAAGGCTAAAATTGTAATTCTTGCCAGTGTGACAATACTGACAGATAATATATTTCCAGAAATTTGAAAATTCCCCGGGTTCTCCCGGTTTCCCGTTTTCCCTATGCGTAACAGCCATCAAAGTATCGAATCATTTATAATTCCGAAGCAGACATTTTTTCTCCAAGTTCCCCCACTGACAATGACGCTGAACATGTTGAATATTAAAATAAAATTTGAACAAAAAAAATGGAATTTGAAAAATAATTTCAACACTGTAAACTAAACAAAAATACATTAAAAGCAGATATAGAGGCTGTTCTTCATTATAAACTAAAATCTTTATGTAGGTGCCAATAAATACAGAATAAATATAAATACTTGTCTACAACAATAATTGTGTGGTTATGTATCGACAAATCGAGTGCGAATGTATAGAGCTTTAGAGTAAACTAGTTTTCCAAATATTCATTGTTTGGCACTGACATCACTTTTTTTGTATATAATAAAGAATGATATAAATATTAAAAATATACAAAAATATTTATTTGTATAATTTTCAACTTTTTTTCAAGTCTGTTTAATTTTTCATAATTCTTGCTCAAAGTAAATTATGAAAAAATTCCAACGAACTTTGAAAATATCCTGAGTTTTTCATAAGCGTAACAGCGAGGAAAGTATCGAAGCACTTATATTTCCGAAGCAGACATTTTTTCTCCGAGTTCCCCGACTGACAATGACGCTGGGAAAATAATTCATCGTCGACTGTCGACTATTTTTCTTTCTGGAAATTTTACCTGTCATGCTCGTTCGATAATCTTGCCAATAAATTTCGACTCTCAAGGCTAAAAACTGTAATTCTTGCCAGTGTGGCATCACTGTCACATAATATATTTCCCGTTTTTGTTTACCACCGCGAAATGTATTTCACCGTTCTATTCGTTGTCCATATTTCATTCCTTTGTGGCACTTAATCTTCACGTTCGATAAATCGGATATTTCGAGTAACGCATAAATTCTGTAATTCTTTCGCAGGAATGGAAAACACAATTTTCTGGATAGACTTCGCCGCCCTGATCGTCATCCTCGTAATCTTCAGGTCATTAACTTATTATTTGCTGAGACAAAGACTCCGGCCAAACAAAACGTTCCAGGCTCTTCATCTGATCGGCCGACTCGTAAAAAGTCACTTCAGCATCGAGTGACGACGAGTGGCTTTGAAAGAAAAAGAACAATGTCGGTTCACAGTGTAAATAACGTCAATATATAGATTTATGTGAAACGTAGAGCCACGAAGGAGTTTGACAGCTTTTGTAAAATGTCACCGGACCCTGCTTTGTGTAGGAATAAAATGCAAAGATAAAAAACACTATACGATCGCCGAGTACCATTCAATTTATTTAACCACTACGTACTCATATATTGTATTTTTTATTCAAAGATATTTAACTAACACGCCCATTGAAAAATCAAATGCTCGATGTCCATTGCCCAGAAACTTCGTGTAATTCACAAAAAACATTTGTTGTCCCCAAAGTTATCGCTTATTCGTCACGACTCTACGTTCTCTCGAACAAGCATTCTTCCGGTTCCTTGTATTGTGCAGTACGTGAGCGAATTATCTCTGACTGCTTGGATACGAAGTGTATATTTATTCAATGCTCGAAGCGATAAGATGCATCGATATTGAGAGATAATCCACGACTCGGACAATTTTCTGGCCACGGACTAAGTAAGCAATTCCGAGCTACAGGGCGATCAAAAGTTTTTCTCCGGAGAATCGGGATAGTCCGGCGGACGTCTCGGATAATGGTTATGAAACTGGCTCGTGTGTTTCTTGGACATATTGCTATTATAGTGCATCCGTGCGTCAAGCTGCGTGGTCAGCTGATTCAACAGCTGGTGGTACCCGAGAAACTTGTACGGGCGAGAGAGCGAGTAGTGGGGCAGACCAGAGCAGACCAAAGTGTAAGGGGGGGAGTGGAGTCGCTGGCAAAGAAGAGCGAGAAGGGGAAGATTGGTCTCAATCGACCAAGGTTGTTATAGCTTTTGTGGTCAGTAAGGGTGGGAGAAAGCGACGCTATTTCACGTTTCCTACTCATATACCAAAGTTTTCTCGTGCGCATGCAACGTGCCGAAGAACATACGCTGTTGTTACACGTTCGAAAGTCTTGTCCAGTGATAATGGTGTGCCGTAGTATTTTCGGAGTTTTCCTGCTACTGATATGTGTCATCGTCGCCGATCGATCGTAAGAATCGTTCTCGTTACTATTTTTATTCCATTTTCCCTCGCAGACAAGCCCCGTACGCGATATGTCCTCGTGAATTGCAATTCCAGACGAATTCATTCTCGTATTGTTCGTGCTCGTTGCTCAACGTGGCAACGTTGAAGACAAGTTGTGGCACGATCGGCAATTTCGCCGATTTCGCTTTCTCGTGTGGATGCATTTTTCTCACGTAGAGTCGAGTAGTCCTGTGAAAAAGCAGATGCCCAGGTTACAAAATAGTTTGTTCGAATCGCGTGGGTCGAGATGACTCGAACCTTCGCGTATACCTGCGCGTTCCTTCAACCCGGGGCTCGACTGTCAGCGGCGTCCAACCGAAACGACGCGCGATCTTTTTTTTTCACGCATACTTTCGGTGCATTTTATTTTTAGAAACGTATATGCCGGCACACGTAGTTTCGAAAGAGTCCGGTATTATTTTTCAACTGTAAATAAAGTGTTAGCGCAAATGTGGCCAGGCAATGTTGGAACGACACAAATTTTCATAACTTTTCGCATAGTAATACACGTTGAAGTTTGCATCGTTGGAAGGCAACGATTTCACAAGTTTTTCATTTTTAGGTAAATATTTACAAACGGCTCCAAATTTTTTTGCACGTGTTCGGGGCTATTCTGCAGTATGAAAATGTTTTTTAAGATGGGGAGGGGTATTTTATTGAGAAAAAAAAAAATATTTTCGGAAAATATTCTATTTTTGGAATACGTTTGTTTGGGTTCTTTGGGTTTGTTTGGGTTCTTTGGGTTTGTTTGGGTTCCGCCGGCTTGAATATTATAAACAAAGTACCCTGAAAAACATCGACTCGATACGAGATTCCTAAACCCCTTTTCTTGCTGGAGCCCCACTTGTAAATGTTTACCCATTTTTATTATCACTCAAAATCGTTTTTGGTAATGTTTTAGATAAGTGACCTTTACGAAAAATGAACGTAACATTTTTTGCGATTTTCTCATTTATTGGGTTATAAATGGTGATATTTAGTTGGGGGAAACTGACATTTTTCATTCGCAATTTTTTTACGAGCAAAATATCGTTAAAAATAATTCCGGATTTTTCAAAAACTTCTGTATTAAAATCCAAATGTGGGGGAATTTATAAAAGACACCTTCCTGAATATGAACAAATGCAAACAAACCCAAGCCCCTCACGCCGGAGGCGGTTAGGTTTGTTTGTATTCGGGAAGGCTTCTTTTATAAATTCCCCCACTCTCCACCCCCAATATAGGCTTCGAAATGTTCAGAAATGCCCTATTTTATCACGTCAAAATCCCATAACTTTTTATGGGGGCGGGGGGGGGATTTCAGCTACCGCCCGACTAAATATCATCATGATCCAATAAATGAAAAAAAAGCACAAAAAATGTTAGGCTCATTTTATGGTATTGAAGTTTGCATCGTTGGGATGCAACGGCAATATTTGATTTGGTATCGCCGAATTCTTTTGTCGTATATTTAGGTGCCAAAAATCATTGGCCCATTCTTGACGATCATTATTAGCGTTCCATAACCTAAACCTGCCAAAGAAGAGTTTATATAGTAATAAAACTGAAGAAATGAAAAAATAAAGAATTTTTGTTGCATTCCAACGATGCAAACTTCAACACCGTCTCATTATTCCGAAAAGTTACTTATCTAAAGAATTACCTCGTTTTTTATTTACATTAAGGCCTTAGGCCACTCTAGAGGCCGAAAAATAAGCTTTTTGGGGATTTTTTTTCCAGAAAAACTACAAAATAAATCGAGATTACAAAAAAAGGTGTTTATCATACATATCAGTGACTGTATACAATTATTTTTTTGAAGCGAAAAATTTCGAAATGGCGGCTGTCCAGCGTTTATCTCAAAATTGCATTTTTTAAGTTGGCCGTAATCATAACTCAGACAATTTTCAACCGGTTCACTTGAAATGTTGAATTCATCTTGAAAAGTACATTGTCTATGAAAGTACGTAGGATTCTTTTTTTATATTGCATAGTTCATTTGTTATAAGCAACTATCTGACGATTTTTTCGACAAATGTTTGGAAAGCGAAAAATTGATGCTAATATGTATGATAAGCACCCTTTTTTGTAATCTCGATTCATTTTGTAGTTTTTCTGACAAAAATCCCCAAAAAGCCTATTTTTTCGATCTCCAGAGTGGCCTAACCCCTTAAGATCGTGAATCTCTAACGAGGATTCCTAAAAACGTACGAGTGATTTTCATCGTCTTGATCGACCAAAAAGAAATGTTATCCATCGAAAAGAATTCATTTCCGATGCGTTACGCCATGCGAACTTCGACGTTATAAAAGAATTGTGGATATTGCTTCGAAATATCGTTCTGTCGTAACCAAAGATTTGGAAAATAGCAAAAGCTTCGCAAAGGCCCAGCGGAAAGAATACGCGCCTTGAATTGACGAGACACGAGTGCACGTATGATTGTCGAAAGAAAAAAAAACAATAATGTTTTCAGACATGGACAAAGGCACCGAAACCGCCATCGACAAGTATCGGGATCCAAGGAATTCGATATGCTGATATTTACCCAGCAGTGGCCACAGACCGTTTGTTTCACGTGGAAGAAAATCTCGCCGCGTCACAAGTGTTCTTTACCCGACAACGAGGAGTGGTCTATTCACGGGATATGGCCAACGAAGAATCACGAGATAGGTCCATTCTACTGTAACAGGAGTATGCCGTTCGACATAAAAGCTCTACAATCGATAGAGCTCAAGTTGGACACCGAGTGGATGGACATTCACAAGGGAAAAAAGGGTCACGAATTGTGGATCCACGAGTGGGAAAAGCATGGCACATGCGCCGCTATTTTGGAGCCATTGAACAGCGAGTTCAAATACTTCAATAAAGGAATCGAGCTCCTCGAAAAATACGACATGAAAAAGGTACTCGGTGACGTTGGCATTACGCCGGGTGGAATGTACAAGATACAAAACATTCTCGATGCTATTCAATCACAAGTACACAAACAAGTACAAGTGCAGTGCATCGTTAATCCGGTGAGTCGTGAATTTGATCACTCTACTTACGTCAATTTTGTACACGGCAACATCGGGACCGTGATACATCTAACGTTAAGCATTATTCAAGTGACAGATTATTACACTGTGAAAGAAGTGGCTGAAAAAGCTTCAACCGAAAACATCAATAACGGCCTCGTATTTTTTCAAATGCGATAACTCGTAGATATCGATTTAGTTATTTATTCCCCAACGAATTAGGGCCCGTCAAAAGTTAAGGGGTAAGGCCACAGTAGAATTTTCAAAAGATCGTTTTTTTCGCTAAGACGGTGCTTTATCATCATGAGAATAAGTTACTATTCGATTTATCGCAAGACCATTTTTTTTCACCGACTTTGAGCGTATAACGCAAGCCCGTAAAACTTTAAACGCGTTTTTCTCGAAACAGCTTCTTTCCAATTGGCGTGACAAATAACTTCAACAATTTTCACTCGATTTACTTCAAATTTAAAAGTTATGTTCCTAATTGCATTTCGCAGAGAAGTACGCACGGAAGTTCTGATTAATCGAAAACTTTTCATTTTATGAGCAATTTTATACGAAATTTTTCACTAGAAAGTTCATTCAAATTCCTACAACTCAATTCAAATACCTACAACTTTTGAGAAAAACAAATTTTTGTTTAATTCCGTGTGTACTTATCTAGGTATTCTAATGTAGATTGACGAGAATTTTTGTTTTTTTGTTGTAGGTATAAAATTGTGGATGCTAAATGTCACGCCGCGGAGCGCCTAAAAAAAGATAAAAGAACATATTAGTAGTCGGCCATTTTGTACATCGAAAAAAATATATATATATATTTTCTAACAGCTTGATATCCATACTAAATAGATGTGTAATTAATTTTGTGAGTGATTCACTTTTTCATACGAAAAAAAATTCTTAAATTCGCACATGATTTTATACCCGTTAATGTGGCCTAACCCCTTGACTGAAATGAATTCAATTCTTTTAACTAACGAGGATTATCGTTTTGTTCCTTTTTCAGATAAACAAGGAATCCTATTTGTCCGAAGTGAGGATATGCTTCGACAAGAAAATGGAAATGATGGACTGTAACAATGCCGTCGGATTTCCCACAAACTGCAAACACGACGCTGATGTCATTTATCCGGGTACAGTGCCATCGGTTGTCCTGATATAACGATAAATCCTTCCGACTGCAAGAATTCAACGCGTTCAGCAAGAGTGAATTTGTTAAAGATTCAAACAAAATTATTAAGTGTAGTTAAAAATTGAAAAAAAAAAAAAACAATTTTTCATCCCTTCGTGGTCACGGTGGGTAGGACCCGTCGATCAACTTTGGGCCCAAATACACAATTCGTGTCGGCAGTTACCTGGAGTTTAGAGTATCCTTCACACGTAGGGACCGTTAGAAATTCTAAAATTGACCCCCTTCACCTGTCGGAATACCCTTTTTTGGAACGCGCACTAGGCTGCTATATTTTTCCCATAAGAACTATATCCATGGAGTATCAGATTCAAATTTTAGATTAAAATATCGAAAATTCACGAAGTTATGATTTTTTTTACTGAAAAAGTGCATTTTTTTCGTTTTCATCTCTTTATGATTGAAAAAAAATATTTTGCCATTTCATTTCTTATAAATAAATTTTCCGTACATCTATAATGTTCAAAGTATGTTCAGTAATTTTTTGAACCTTTTTGGATAGATATTGCGCAATACTGGTTTGAAAATAAACTGGGTAGAATGAACGCAGTGTGACGACCGTGATCGAAATGGGAAGTGTGACCACGAAGGGTTAAACAAAAGAACTTTTAAAAAATGACCAAGAGTGCTATTGTTGAAATGCAATTCTACGAATTTCATGAACTCGCGCAACGTGCACGTTTGTACCATATTAGTGACGAATTTTGTCAGAACAGTGTAAAAAAAACGATATCTTTCGTAGATATCTCGTTACAAATATTGAAGCTCAGTTTCAACCATTCCGACGTAGAAAAAATTATTGAAATTATAACGATTGACGCGTGTATTGTGACAAAAAAAAACCGTGCAATTTCCCGCTTCTTTTTTTATTAATAAAATCATCGACGTAACATGAGGATGAGATACAATTTATAGTAAACTGAGTAATGGCGATTCATTTGTTAACTATAAAGTCATACATATATAGATATTGTGCGTAACGATATTCTCACTTATCGAACACGTGCTGCACTCTCCCCGACAATATCATTCCAACTTTTTCTGGACGATCACAACCGCGGAAGGCACCAGACCTGAAATCACCCGACGTCGGTAGAACGATGAACTTTGGAATCTTGCATATATTCTTATTTGTCTCCTTCCTCCATTCGGAAATTGTTTTGATACGGCGCGCAGCGATTGCGACAACTCGCCAAGCGATATAGCTCCTTCTTTGTGTCATTCTTGCGCGCCGATGTTTATAAACATCGATACAATCGTCGACATTATCAGTAAGTGAAACAGGAGCTGCGGACTCACCCAATACATCCAACGGTGCTTCGTAATCCTCGTCGGTGAAGACTTTTCTTGGAAAGCTTGTCATCAGATTGAAATTGCCCGGCGTATCGGTTCGATTCATCTCGACGTATAATCGCACCGCCGAGAGTTGCTCCTTGCAGCCGAAACTTTGGACCAGGGTTTGACCGTTGGTAAGACGTATCTGAAAGATTTGCCATGTTGGTAAGAGGATAGAAGTCAATGATAATCCGTATAGTATCGAACTTTGCATCGTTGCGATGCAACGAAAGTGTCATGATTGTTACGCATCATTGACACGGAAATTCTCTGACTTTTCCAGGTTCTCCAAATAGGTTTTGTAAATAGTCCAGAAAGCTTGCGGTCGAATAAAAAATATTATTTTTTTAAACGAAATATATGAAAATGTTAAATGTGAAAATAAAATAAAAAACGAACTGAAATTCGAATAATTTAAACACTATAAAGTAAAAAAAAAATACATTAAAAGCAAATATAAAACCTGTTCTTTATTATCAACAGAAGTTTTTGTCGGTGACGATAAATAAAAAATTAATATAAACGCTTATCTGCAATAATAATTGCATGGTTGTGTATTAACAAATCGAATGCAAATGTATAGAGCTTTAGAGTAAATTAGTTTTTGAAATTTTCAATGGTTGGCACTGACATAACTTTTTTCGTATACAGTCGAACCTCGATGTAACGAATCTCTAGAGAAGTTCATTATATCGAGTTTTCGTTATATCGAGATCATTTTTTGTTTAAATTAATTCAATTAATTTTGTTTAATTAATTTTTGTTTAAAATGGTCTTTAAAACAAAAATTAGTGGTATAAATATAGGAACATTTTTTAAAGAAAGAAAGGTTCAAATTAGAGCCATTTTTACAAGCAATTAGCAATTAGGGCACAATGGATATTATTATGTTGTTGTATAAAGGTTTCGGGTGTCTATCGGAAGGGAATGGACAAATCTTCGTTGTATCGAGGTTCAACTGTATAAAGAAGAATAATGTAATATTAGAAATATACAAAAAATATTTGTTTTTACGCTTTTGATTTTTTTTTTCAAGTCGGTTTCCGTTTTCGTAATTCTTGCAAAAAGTAAATTCTGGAAAAATTCCAGGGAATTTAAAAAATTCCCTGACTTTTCCCTGATTATTTCAGGAGGAAAGAAATTCCCTGAGTTTTTCCAGTTTTCCCTGTTTTCTATACGTGCAACAGCCATGAATATATTTTTTTTCGTATTGCCGTATTTTTTTCGGCGCATTTACACTACGAAAATCACTGAAACATTATTGAGAATTCTCATTGACAATTTATAACCAAAAGCTGAAAAAAAAAGATTTTGTATAATAATAAGAATAAAGAAATTAAAATATCAAGATTGTACGTTGCATTCTAACGATGTAAACTGCAACCCCATTAATCCATAAACTTAGGTGATAGCTCTGGGAAAAAAAAAGTTTTTCGAATGTTATATTGAAAAGCACAGAATTGCAAAGGATAAGTACTGACCGATCGCAATTATGCCATTTACACCGAACGTAAAAGAATGAGTCCAACGCAGCAAAAATCACCGATCTTTCTAATTAAACCATATTTCGCATAAAAATTGGCAAAACTTCATAAACTACATAAACTTCATAAACTACACAATACGTACACCAAGCTGCACATTTCCGGTGGAAAGTGTTTTTATCCCCTACTGGTCGTGTTGCTTGTATTTATCAACATTTATCATGAGTAATGCAAAACTATTGAGTTAAGGGGTTAGGCCACTCTAGAGGCCGAAAAATACCCTTTTTGGGGATTTTTTTCAGAAAAACTACAAAATAAATTGAGATTACAAAAAGGGTCTTTATCATACACTAGCTTTTGCCCGCGGCTTCGCCCGCGTGGATGTCGGAAAATATCCCACGGGAACATACTACCGTGATTAAAAGTACCCTATTTGTTAATCTAGGTAAACAATGTCTTCTCACATTGCTTATTATAGTATCCGAGGAGTGGCGCGCGGATTGATATATGATTGATGGAGGATAAAATCTCTAAAACCTAATAATATAACCTAATAACGGGACGGAAAATTACCTACTTAAATGCCAAATACGAAGGCAACTCTAAAGTGAAAATATTAAATCCTCTTTATTCTCTATCCTGTGAGAATTAGAAAAAAATAGTTACGTAAATAATCCCCGTTAACCACCCCCCCCCCCCCTAAACCCCTTAATGACAAACTTTATTACATAGGCAAGTATTTGTGTCAAGTTTCAAATAAGATCAAAGAAGATGTTTCAAAGAAGATAAGCCCCGCGATAAAATCCTCCCCTGTAAAAATTACTATCCCTTTTTAACCCGTTAGGGGTCGATTTTCGAAAAACCCTGATACACGTTATTTTTTATTTTTGTTCTCAAGCATAAATACTGAGTTTCGAGTTAATCGAACCGCGCGTTAAAATTCTTCCATACAAACTTTGATACCCCCAAATCCCCTCTTGGGGGGTAGTTTAGGAAAAATAAAAGTGACAAAGTTCATAATTTACTTTATAATTTATTTGTGTTAAGTTTTCAAGTATATTAACTCAAGGAATAAGATTTTTCATACAAACTTTCACCCCCAATTTAACTCCCTTAGGGGTTGAATTTCGAAAAATCCTTCCTTATTCCTTGTCTACATTATAAAGGGAACCTTTGTGCAAAATTTCAGCTTTCTAGGTCCAAGCGTTTGGGCTGGGCGTTGATGAGTCAGTCAGTCAGTCAGTCAGTCAGTCGGAACTTCTCTTTTTATTTATATAGATATCAGTGACTGTATACAATAATTGTTTTGAAGCGATTAATTTCAAAATAGCGGCTGTCCAGCGTTTATCTCAAAACTGCATTTTTTAAGTTGGCCGGAAACATAACTCAGACAATTTTCAAGCGATTCACTTGAAATGTTGAATATCTCTTGAAAAATACATTGTCTATGGAAGTACGTAGGATTTTGTTTTTATATTGCATTGTTCATTTGTTATTAACAATTATCTGACGATAATTTTTCACTTTCCAAAAATTTGCCTATAAAATCGTCAGATAATTGTTAATAAAAAATGAACTATGCAATATGAAAAAAAATCCTACGTACTTCCATAGACAATGTATTTTTCAAGATATATTCAACATTTCAAATGAATCGGTTGAAAATTGTCTGAGTTATGTTTCCGGCCAACTTAAAAAATTCAGTTTTGAGATAAACGCTGCACAGCCATCATTTTGAAATGAATCGCTTCAAAAAAATTATTGTCTACAGTCACTGATATGTATGATAAAGACCCTTTTTGTAATCTCAATTTATTTTGTAGTTTTTCTGGAAAAAAAATCCCCAAAAAGCCTATTTTTTCAGCCTTTGGAGTGGCCTAAGGCCTTGATAAGCTTTGTCTTGCGACTGCCGCAATTTTCGAGCCGCACAATTTCAGCGTTGCCATACAATTGGGCAAGGACTTAGTGGAAAGCCCAATACGAGAAAATAAGCCAAACCGCAGTATTACAATTAGTTGCACCACAATTATGTAGTGAATGATTGTGAAATTTTCCAAAAAATGGCTCTCATACCATAAACTACCCACACAAAAAATTCCAAACACCTTGCGCCATTTTAAAAAATACTTCTCATCACACCTGAGAGCAAACGCCCTATGAGAACGCAAGCGAAACGAGTGCAACTGAAAAGTGTAAGAATCCTTCCATAGGTAGACGGTTCGTTCTGAAACTTTGGGTACAGGCTTACAGAGAGCTAAGTAATAATGCATGCAACTTTTATCACCATTGCAGCTTTATCAGACTACCTAGGCGTGTCAAAAAATTGCATTTCACAAACAAAAATATTTATTCGATAGTATCACCTTTTAGCTATATTCCCTAAACATTTCATTGAAATATTCCTGAAATTGAATGAGCTACAGCTTCTAACAGTCGGCCGGGCGAGCGGTACCACCACCGTACTTAAAACTTTAAGGGGTAAGGACACAGTAGAATTTTCAAAAAATCATTTTTTTTCGCTAAAACGCGGCTTAGCATCATAAGAATAAGTTACTATTCGATTTATAGCAAGAACGTTTTTTTTCGCCGACTTTGAGCGTATAACGTAAGCCCACCTCTGGCACGGCCATAGAGTACCTAAAACTTTAAACGCGTTTTTCTCGAAACAGCTTTTTTCCAATTGGCGTGACAAATAACTTCAACAATTTTCACTCGATTTGCTTCAAATTTAAAAGTTATGTTCCTAATTGCATTTCGCAGAGAAGTACGTACGGAATTTTCTATTAATCAAAAACTTTATTTTATGAGCAGTTTTATACGAAATTTTTCACTGAAAATTCATTCAAATACCTACAACTCAATTCAAATACCTACAACTTTTGAATAAAACAATATTTTTTAAATTCCGTACGTACTTCTCTAGGTATTCTAATGTAGATTGACGAGAATTTCTGTTTTTTGTTCTAGGTAAAAAATTGTGGATGCTAAATGTCACGCCGCGGAGCGCCTAAAAAAGATAACAGAAAATATTAGTAGTCGGCCATTTTGTACATCGAAAAAAAAATATATATATATATTTTCTAACAGCTTGATATTCATACCAAATGGATGTGTAATTAATAGTAAAAAAATGTGTAATTAATACTAAATAAAAATAGTTAAATTCGGACATGATTTTATACCCATTACTGTAGCCTAAACGGGTTTTTATCGACACACTGTTTTCAAAGTCGGTGGACATGATATCTCGAGAACCTCTTGATGGATTGTTTCCAAATTTACAGGAGATACGATGAGAAACGTTCAGAAGCCGTTGACGATCTCACTCTAAAGACGATCTTCATTTTTTAATAGCTACGAAAAAATGACGACTTTTTTCATAGATTTTGTATGCTCGAGTTTCAATTCGTTGCCACGTTAAGAAAAATTATTTTTACAATCGACGATCGTCAACGACTCGTATTTATTGTTGATATTACCGTTGAAGCTAAAGTGTCCACTGCCAAACGTTTGTTATCATCAGCCAGCTGCCATTTTTTTGTGGTTTTTCCACACGCTCTCAAAATATGTAGCTTTGTGTTACAAAAAATGCGTTTCCTTCTTACCAACTGTTTTCCAGAACAAGAAAATCGGAATTCGGCCATTTTGTTCGGTCCGCTAGGTAGATGTAGCCCATGTGGCCCTTTCGGTAAAAGTTCTAAAAAGTACCTGAAGTTTGGTTTCCTTGTAGTCTTGTTTGGGTGGAGACAGCACGACTACAGAGGGTGCGGGTGGAGGAATGATTGGAGGAGGTGCTTGCCCGCTCTCCGCTGCAGCTTTGGCTTTTCGGGCAGCCTTGTCCGCCTCAATTTGGGCCCTAACTCTCTGCCGAGCTTCCTTCTCTTCCTCCTTCTCGCGTTTTCTCTGCTCCACCAGTCTCTGCATCTCTAGTTCCACCAATCTGACCAATTTCGTCTTTGTTACGAACATTCCACGAACCCAAATTCGATACTGAATAAATACGAAAGAGTGCTCCGCGATACGGAAAATCGTAATAAATATTGCTACTAAGCGACGATGCCTACTTTTTTTTCGCCTCCGCCATCTCTTTTCCCGAACGTATCCTGTTCTTCTCCTTTTCCACGGCTTCTCTCTTCTCCTGCTCCTCCCTCTCCCTCCTCTTCTGCTTCAACCTTTCCTCGAGGGATTTGAGCTTCTGCTTCTTTTCCTCCTCCGTCAGGGGCTTCTTCTCCTCTAGACTTTCTGAGAAACTGTCGTGACCGGATTTGGTGGCGTGATACGAAACCTCCAGGGAAGACTGGAACAATTTTTGGCATCTGTAAACGGAAAAGATTATTTCACTCCTGTCGCAGTTTTGTCCCTGTACCGATCCAACCGCCCGGCGCGTTCGAACGATATTTTCTTTCGCGCAGACCGAAAACTATTGGTAAAACTGGGATTAAAATTACACGTCGCATTTCAAGGACTTGGCGGATTCTTCTGCGGGAGGATCGTCGCTGCTGGCGCCAGCTTTGCTATCTTCGTTGGGTGTTTCGGCGGCATTTTCCGGGGCACTTTCCGCCGTCGGTGGTTCGATTTCCGGCTCCGCGTCGTTGGAATGAGCTAGTAGCCTAAAAGGAAATGAGGCATTAACGAGTACAACAGGCGGCTCGGGGAGGAACAAAGTGAAGATGACAATCACCACTCCATCGCTGCCTCGATGCCTTTGTTTCCCGTAACTTGAAGGGCTTTTTCCCTGAAAACGAAAAGTAGCGGAACAACAATGTAAAACAAAACAGAGACGAGGTTAGAATTTTTTTTTCGATTCTCGATGGCTTTTGGGAAATTACACTTTAGGCAGACTGAAACCCATATCGACGAGCATCGCAACGTCCTCCGAAGGCATTTTCGATCGTTCGTTGTCGCGGACGGGATTGTCTTGGTGTTAATTAACACTGTTGTATTTGTAACAAATGTGAAACAACGTCAAATCGCCAGTGTCATTCCAAGCATGCGCGCCCTTTATCGTACGACCGGATGAAATGCAAAACGCCGGGCCGCAGTGAGGAGTGGGGAGAAGTCTGGCGGCACCGGGTTACGCCGGAAAATGTAAATTCGTGCGGCAGACGAGGCGCGCTTGTCGACTTTTGGCGGAGATGAAATAGTTCCGCCTTTCGCATACAGATGGCGCGTGAGCTTGGCGGAGTATGCCTCAACTACACGAAATGTAGCAGGCGAAGGGACGTGACTTTCTTGATTTTTTTTCGACGGGACAATAAATGTTTATTGAAAAACTGTGAACAACATCGATTAGTACATATTTCCATGTACTTGTACAATTCTTTTTATTAAAAAATATTTCAAAATGGCGGAACTCCAGCTGTCTTCCAGGAGCGCCTTCTTTTGAGCATCAATTGCGGTGGCCACGGTAACTCGAGAACGGTTCTGTGAACTCAGAATTTAAAAAAGATTTTATTAGTATATTGCATTGCCTTGGGTCTGGACGAAGGATTTGTAAAAAAAATTATTTAAAAGAAATGACGATTATTTAAAAAAACATCTTTTTTTGAAGTACTAAATTTTCGATTTTTTGTTACAATTTTTTTTTTACAAAATTCAAAATCCTCCGTTCAGGTCCTAGCTATTCAGCAAAACGCATTCAGTATTTGCATGAAATTATCTAGTGCTTGGACGAAGGATTTCATAAAATATTGATTTTTGAAAAAAATAGCCGCATTCGAAAGTGAAAATACAGATTTTGGGTGACGAAATATTCTACTTTCGTTGACAAAAAAAAATTATGCATCGAAAAAAGAATGTTTTCGTTCAAGCACTGCTTTTTGATATGTAAAAGTAGCTTATAAAATTTGAAGTTGGTCGATGCAGTGATTTTTTAATATAAAGGGTGCCTCACAATGAATTGACATTTTAAATTGCGCGCCATTTTTTTTCGTGGCGAACATAGAGTACTAACCTTTGACACCTGGCATCAGGAAGTCTTGAGGTTTAGTCGTTAGTAGGTTATGTGTTTCTCACATAACCTCCATCTTTGTACCTTGTATTTAAATAAAAATATTCTTACTTTTCAAATAAATAATACGTTTTATTGATAAATTAAAATGCCAAGTCATTTGGAGATACCCATTATCATAGTGACCGATTTTGAAAGAGTCATGAGAAAAGCGGTCAAAATTTTTCCAATTTTTGACACCCCCCCACGGAACGGAACCGTAACGCTTGGCCAAACCTTCCTCCCGCCCCCCTATTCCGTTACGTAACAGGTGCTTTGTCGGCAATAATTGCGATTTTTTCATAGACATAACTAATTATGAAGGATCGGGTTTATACTCATTTTATGAAGTATATATTCATCTAGTTTTATACCAATTTTTATGACAACATCTGGAAAATTAACCGCCATATATGCCTTAATTTGACGACGAAACCAAAATTCTCTTCATTGTCCCATCGATAATTTTATAAAAGGTTATCTGTAAATTAAAAGTCAATAATTTATCGATATCTAAACAAACGTAGCCATCGTTATGCGTAGCCGTTTTTTTATTTTGTTTTTTTTTTTTCGAAAATCCCGACAGTTTGAACTTTTTTTTCTATTTTCACGGCCCTTTTTCTGTATTCAAGCAGTTTTAAAAAATAGTAATAATCAAATGTTGAAAACGCGAATACGTATAATCTTAGTCTCTGCGATTAAGATAAGGACAAGGTCGAAAAAACTAGTTTCGAAAAAACGCGTTCAAAGTTTTCCTTCCGTGTTTCTTGATATAAAGTTGAGTTTTTTTTAGAATATTGATACTTACATTGAAGTATCGAGTCGCGGACGATTTGACGGTTCTTCATCTTCATGATAATTCACAACATACTAAGAGCCTGTACTTTATCTATTGTAAATGGCGCTACCTCTTCTCACTAAAGTGACTATAACTCTGTCAATTTTTGGGCTTGTGAATAAAAATGTTGCCAACATATTTTTCAATACATGTACTTTCAAGAATTATAAAAAAAAAATGTCCTTCAAATTTTGCTTGGGTGATGTGGGAAAGCTACTTGCAACTTCTTGCACAGTGACTTTCCCCCTTGACTGACATTGCGTATAGAAAGCTGTAAACTGTCCACGGTAAAATTGCACGCGAGGTTCGAATTAAAAACTTGAAAACGCAGAAATTTTGCTATTTCTGGCAGTTTTAAAATTGTGACCTAACGCAAACCTTGATCCCCCAATTGCGTTACGTAATTTGCGTACGGCCCCCAACTCGCAATTGTGAACGGATCGACTTGACATTTTCAGAGGATATTTTTGAAATGTTACATTTTGAGAATTCGCCGAAAACCAAAAACCGATATTTTCCAAAATTTCAACAAGGTGTAAGCCCTCAATTGTGATATAAATGTGGAATCATCGTAAATATTGGCGTTCAATATTTAAATTTATTTTCGACAATATTATAGTTTCTAGAACGCAGAATTACAGTATTTTATTTCGTAGTTACCATACAACGTAATTCGAACTTTTCTTGGACAACATTAGAAATAGTTACAAGTTCTGCGATTCTCATTTTTATGAAGGTTTCGATATAAATTTGACAAAAAATAATCCACGATAACTACAGGTATACAAAAAAATCGTTACTCGTCTTTCGTTTCGCCCACCCAGTGCACTATTACAATCACACGTGCATTGTTTCACTCTGACAAATGCACCACGAGGAACAAAATATCGTGGGCACACTTCTTTTTCTCACCTCCCACGCCGAGTATCGAAACAATTAACGACAGATGGGCTCAATCGACCGAACTTTGCCGAACTTCTTAATATGACTAGAATGACATTTTTTTCAATATTACTCATACGCTCGTGTATAAAGGTGGGTGTGTAATACTAGAAATGAAATACTAGAAACATGATCTAACATTTTCGACGACCGATAAACGGAGCGATCGGCTGTCCCTTCGAATCGTACGCGCGCCGTATCAAAACGACAAATGCTTGATTGCGCACTGTTTCGCCGTCAATTTTCACTTTTCGACGTAGCCGCGGCGGAATTTTCCTTCGCCGAGGTGCTCAATCGACTCGCTGCCGATTTTTGGTGTTGTCGCTGTGGAGACCGGCATCTCGACGTTTGAACGTTCGACGATCCCGTATTGTTTCTCGGACTTTTCGAAACGTTTTCCAAATCCCAGTCGGAAAAATGGTCGTCGAAGAGTTTCTCGAGCCTCTGGGAAAGCGTTTCGATCTTGGCGACGCAATCGGTATCGTTCTGTAACGTTTATAATCTTCTGGTAGACCGCAAAGCTCTTAAAGTCTGCACTAGTTGAATTTAATTCATATATTATTGTAAAGTTAATTATAATTAATTATAATAAGTTATAATAAATTTATTGTAATATTATTGTAAAATTATAATAATTTATTATTATAGACTTTATTGCTCCGGGCAACGCACTTCCTCAGTTTGCACTGGGAAACATTCACCTACCCCCGGGGGTTAGGCTCGGTCTTAACCTAGACCGGAACAATAACGCTGGGCGGCACTCGAGGGTTCCGACATCACCTCGGCTGCCGCCCAGTCAAAAAGTCGCGCGAGAATTCCATTATATCGCTCTGCGATAGCCGCTCCCTCAATCCAGAGGGTTAGCGGCTACCGCAGTCCACAATCGTGTTGCCTGAGTAAACGGAGGGACCCAAGTATGACTGCCTTCTGCATCCGACCCGCTAGCAACCGGACACCGGGTTTGCAAACCGGTATGCCAGCGAGGCCCGATAGAAAAGACTCTTTCATCCCCCCTAGCGCGCCGATGATGAGGACAACGAGAGTTACCCTGAATCCTCGGTGCAAACGACGTAGCTCGGCCAGGAGAGGCTGATACTTGAGCCGTTTCTCCTCTTCCTTTCGCGACACGTTCACTTCGGCCGGAGCCGAAAACTCAATGACGTATATCGTCTTGTCGTCGAAATCGAAGAGGACAACATCAGGCTTAGTCGCTTGAAGCGGCCCGATGGTCGCGAATGAGAAGTTCCAATAAATCTTGCACCTCTCACCCACGACAACGGACTCAATATCTCCTGGTAAATAAGGCGGCACGGGCTCCCGGTCTATCCCATAAGAGTGCCGTAGATGGTAGTACAACACTCTTAGGGCCGCGTTATGGCGATAGATATAGCCGGAGACTGCATATACTGGGCAGGCCGACAGTAGATGCATTAGTGTCTCCGGCGATTGTTTGCATGCACGACACAAAGTGGTCGGCAGAGGCTGACCCAAAACGCGACTGCGATAGACCAGGGTGTTGATGACTCCGTCTTGGCAGGCGCAGATAAACCCTTCGGTCTCGGACATCAGTCCAGCTGACCGCAAGAAGGAAAAGGTCAGCTGGGTGGACAGCCCCTGTTCCTCGATGTGGTGAAAAAACACACCGTGCATGGGTCTGTCCACGTGCTGCCGAGTCAGGACAGTCTGCTCGGCAGCCCTGATTGCCCGCCGACGTCGGGACTTGGGCAACCGAGCGACGGAGTCTACTGGCAAGGCGCCACGCCGGCGCCGGCGGAACTCCAAGCCGAGGGTCTCTGCCGCACGATCTGCCGCCTTATAGAGAAAAGCACCCGCCCCATGAAGCTCATGCTGGTGCACAATCTCCAGGAGCGGGTCCGAGCTCGTTATTACATCGCTTGCTATTCCGAGGACCATGCGGTCATGAAGACACTCCAATCCCGAGAGCCCGCGCCCGCCGCTCTGACGCAGCATATAAAGGCGCGGGGTGGAAGATCGAGGGTGCAGACTCCGCTGGATGTTCATTATCTTGCGTGTGCCGATGTCCAGCTGTTTAAGCTCGTCTCTACGCCATTTGACGACGCCAAAGGAGTAGAGCAGGACCGGGACAGCGAGCATATTGGTGGCAGTGATCTTATTTTTCCCAGACAGATCTGATTTCCAGATCCGTCTGAGACGCCGCCTATACTCGCTGCGGAGGGCCTCCTTGACACCCTCAGCGTCCTGTACAGAGCGCTGATCGATGCCAAGGTACCGATAAGACCCTCCGGCGTCCAGGTGTTTGAAGACGCTCCCGTCCACCAGCCGGACATCAGCCGCGACACCCTCTGCTCTCCCTCTCCTGAGATGAAGGACAGCGCACTTGTCCAATCCGAATTCCATTCCCGCCGCCCGCGTGTACGTCGCTACGATGTTCAAGAGGAGCTTAAGCCCCCCCTCCCCGGGAGCGTATAGCTTGAGGTCATCCATATAAAATAAATGGGTGATCCCTCGCCCACGCTCCCCGGGGGCCCCCGCTTCGTACCCGCGTGCAGCCCGCAAGGCGATTGATAAGGGTAATAGTGAGATGCAAAACAGGAGGGGGCTAAGAGAATCTCCCTGGATAATCCCCCTCCTATACCCCACCACTCCGGTCGACACGTTGCCTTCACTAGTCTTAACTGTGAAGCGTGTCTTCCAGAGCGGCATGAGCTGCCTAATGCATCTCACCATGTAAGGACTCACCGAAAGGCGTTCGAGTAGGTGTATAATCAGTTTGTGACTGACAGTGTCGAACGCCTTACGGTAGTCTATCCAAGCGACTGAGAGGTTACGCTTGTGTTGGACCGCGTCCTGCGTGATGCAGCGGTCCACCAGCAGGTTCTCCTTCCAACCTCCCAGCCCCCTCTTGGATCCCCTTTGTTCGTGTATCTCCCGCCATGCAGGCTCGATCTCGCGCAGAACACGCTCATAAAGAATCTTTGTGAAGATCTTACAGAGCGCATTCAGACACGTTATCGGGCGGTAGTTCTCCGGACGAGACAAATCCCCTTTTTTGGGGAGTAGCACCGTCCTTCCCTCTGTCAGCCACGCAGGGATGGGCACCGTCCCATCGATGAACGACGAGAAGATGCGGGCCAGATGGGTATGGGTGCACTTGAATTTCTTCCACCAGAAGATGTTAATCCCATCCGGTCCGGGAGCGGCGTGGTTCCTCATGCTACTCACCGCCTTCTCCACCTCACCCCGCGTGACTGGAAAACAGTCGCCACGCTGACTCGGCTGTTGCCGACAAAACGTGTCGAACCGTCCCAGAGCTGGAGTGCCTTCATCAAAATGACCCGCCTCGCTATACAGCTCTCCCCAAAACCGCTCCACCTGAACAGCTGTTGGCGCTGTGTCGGGGGCAGGCGTAGGCGGTTGGAACCAGCGGCCTGGGTCAGAACGGAAGAGGGCGTTGTCTAACGCCCGACCCAGCCGCCTCTCTAGGGATTGCTTCGCAACCCCCAGGTTCCGCACCTTCTCCACGTAGCGTTCCTTCACAATAAGAAGGATAGCTTTGTTCAATGTGTGGTGACGGCATTTCAGTTCCGAGCTGATTTTTCGGATTTTAGGGGTAAACGCCCTCCCCGCCGTAATGAAGTCTAACACACACTGAACACGGGATGCCTGCCGCCGCGCTTCATTGATCTTATTCTGGAGCTGTGCAACGCGCCGCCGAGTCTTAGCCACGAACGCCGCCTTATCATTGCGTGTCTGAGGCTTCGACTCAACAGCCGCGTGATACACAGCCCAGTTCAAGCTGAGGAGATCAGCGGTCTCAGGGATTGCTGCCGCGAGGGACTCATTTGCCGCTTCTAGGCAACCAGGCTGAAGAGAAAATTTCCCAGTGATTCTCTCCCTCCTTGTTCCCCAGTCCTCTGTCAAATCGACGCGCCAACGGGGGGGTTCCGACTGCCGGGGGGTTCGATCTTGAGGCCGTCCGGTAGAGCTCCGCACGGAACGCGCGGAAGAGCGCCTGCCGGACAGCTCTGGTGGTAATAACAAGAGATCGTAACCTTGCCGTCGCAAGCGGGCAGCTTGGTCTCGCAGATGTTGTTGCGAGAGGTGTGCAAGCTCTGGGTGCACTTGGCTCCACAGGGCCTGCAACCTCGCCATGTAGCCCCGCCGCGACGGCACGCTATCCCTCCAGCAGCGGATGAGGTCCTCCTTGAGTCCCTCCGTCCACTCGAGGCGCCGATTTCGAGCCGTGGTCGTTGCCGTGGATCCTATCCGGGTGCCCCTCCCAACTGATCCTTGGTCCCCATCCGAGAGGGACCGGTTGTGGGGGGCTTGACTAGGTGGTGTTCGAACCTAGTTTTCGGCGTGCCAGGTGGTTGGCCTGGCACGTCGGTGGCTATTGCGGGGGAGTTGTGCTCCCCCGGGCGATGGGCACGCCAGCTTCCCCACGCCATTTCCCCACGCCATATTATTATTATCCCCATCCGAGAGGGACCGGTTGTGGGGGGCTTGACTAGGTGGTGTTCGAACCTAGTTTTCGGCGTGCCAGGTGGTTGGCCTGGCACGTCGGTGGCTATTGCGGGGGAGTTGTGCTCCCCCGGGCGATGGCCACGCCAGCTTCCCCACGCCATATTATTATTATTATTAATATTATTATTAATATTGTATTTATTATTATTATTATAATATTATTATTAATATTGTATTTATTATTATTATTATTATATTATTATTAGTATTGTATTATTGTAAAATTATAATAATTTATAATACATTATTGTAAAGTCAATGAAAAAATTTTGCCAACATTAAGGTGTAGGCGTACACGCAGCAGTCGTAAATACGAGAGATATGGAAGACAACAAATTAATGAGAGCGAAAGAGAGGACGGGAAAGAGGCGATCGAGGCGCGTGTAGCTTCCTCTTAAGGACGGTTTCTACTTTGTCGGGCCAAAAAATGTTCGATTTTTCACCAATTTTTCATGCGAAAAATATTAAATATTGAATGTTGAAATTCTATAGAAATGTTCCGGAAGGGCTCCTACACGCTATTGATGGGCAATCGTTATGAAATTTGGCAGGCACGTGTGCACCAAACGTCTTCATTAGTTGAACTAGAATTATCCAAAAATATTCAAATGTTTGATTTTATGAACAAAAAAGTGTAAAAATGTTTGACAAAAAACTAAAATTCCCCTTCGAACGCTTACTATTTTTTAATTTTTCTTCTCGATTCTAGTTCGAACAATGAAGACATTTGTTGTACACGTGCCTGCCAAATTTCATGACGATTTCTCACCTAGACTGTGTAGGAGCACTTCCGCAAGCGAAGAATATCATCGCCGGCGCACCGACATAAGTTGCTCCTCGCACTCTCAGTACCATGTCAAAGTTTAAAAAATGTCATGTTCAATAAAGACCGCTTAGTAAACATGTCAAATTTCAACATTCTATATTTAATGTTTTTCGCATAGAAAATTGGTGAAAAATCGAACATTTTTTGGTCCAGCAAAGTAAAAACCTTAAGGGGGACTTTGTCCTTGAAATCGGCGGGAGATGTTAGCGGCTCAACATGAGCAGCTAGAAGAAGAGAAGGGATGCCTCTATGGACCAGGCATTGCCGATTAGCGGTAATTATAAACACATTTGTGTAAGCACATTAAAAAACTTTATCGACCTGAAATTTGGAGAGCATACTCAGAAAATATGTCTTCACGGAATGACGGATCGTTTTTTCGATAGATACATTTTTGCATTTATTATTTATCTTTTTATGCGAAAAAAACCCGAAAATTCGATTTTTTTTAATTGCCGCCATTTTCCGAAATTTGTACTAAACGAAAAACCCATCCGTCATTCCATGACCAAAGGGTCACAGATTGATAATATGCTTTGAATTTGGGTTTCAGATCAACAAAGAGGGGGCAGTGATGTTCAGCCGTTTACGTCCCGCGATTTGAGGACCTGTTTTCGCGGGGCTGCAACGGCCGCCATTTTGGTTTGAAAAAAAAAAAAAATTTGAACGTTCTGTATATCACGAATAAAAGCAAGAAACAAACCGCACTCAAAAAGCTTTACTCGTTTCCTTTAAAAAAATAAAATGTAAACACCTGAAATATAGCACTCCAAGGACAAAGTCTCCGTTAACGGGTTACATCTAGCTGGTGGTCCGAAAAAAGATGAATTTTCGTGAATTTAATGACATACTGATTTTAAAAAAAGCTCGCAATCCAAAGTCAAAATATCGATTTTCGGTGAAAAAAGCTCTACTTTCGATGATTAAAAAAATGTACATAAAAAAAAATCCTTCCTTCAAGCACTGCTTTTTGATATGTAAAAGAAGCTTGTAAAATTTGAAGTTGACAAGTGCAGTGATTTTTTAAATATCGTGGTCACCGATCTTGAAAAAGTCATTTTGCGAAGAACGTGTTTAAAGTTCGCCGGATCGCGGAACCTATCTATAAACGCCCATAAGTCCCTCAATTTTGAAACGATCGATTAAAAATTTTCAGAGGATATTTGTGAAATGTTACATTTTGAGAATCGGTCGAAAACCAAAAATGGATATTTTCAAAAATTTCCATCATATATACCTTGTGATGCAACTTCGAGTTGTTAATGATTTTCCTAAAGTCTCTCACAAAGTGCTCAATTTTGTGATAAATGCGGTTCTTCAATTTGTACCCGATAGTCTCCAGAAAAATTGGATTCTTGTTGGCTCTGGAGTCGTCATCGATCTGGAAAATGACACCGTCATCATACAAAACCAACTACATCCTTGTTTCATTCCTTATCGACAATTGGACGATTTTGAAGTTTGCATCATTGGCATAATATGTATTTATATTAAGGCGTTAGGCCACAGTAACGGGTATAAAATCATGTGCGAATTTAACCATTTCTTTTGTATGAAAAAGTGATTCAATCACAAAATTAATTACACATCTAGTATGAATATCAAGCTGTTAGAACAATTTTTTTTTCGATGTACAGAATGGCCGACCACTAATATTTTCTTTTGTTATCGTTTTTTTTGGCGCTCCGCGGCGTGACATTTAGCATCCACAATTTTTTACCTATAACAAAAAACAAAAATTCTCGTCAATATACATCAGAATATCTACAGAAGTACGTACGGAATTTGAAAAATATTGTTTTATTTAAAAGTTGTAGGTATTTGAACTTAAGAAATGAATTTTCAGTAAAAAATTTCGTTACAACTGCTCATCGACTGCTCATAAAATGAAAAGTTTCCGATTAATCAGAAATTCCGTACACACTTCTCTGCGAAATGCAATTAGGAAGATAATTTTTAAATTTAAAGTAAATCGAGTGAAAATTGTTGAAGGTATTTCTCACGCCAATTGGAAAAAAACTGTTTCGCGAAGTTTCGAGTAGTCGGCCATGTTGTACATCGAAATAAAATTCGACAGCTTGATATTCATACTAAATAGATGTGTTATTAATTTTATGAGTGAATCACTTTCTCATACGAAAAAGAATTGTTAAATTCGCACATGATTTTATACCCGTTACTGTGGCCTCACGCCTTAATTACCCAATTTTTTATTATTCCAGATACAAACTACGAAAATGACTCAAATGTTTCTTAAGCTCCTCATCTCGTTAGAGATCTGCAATCCAAACCTGCACAAAAAGTTTTCGGGTTTCAATAAAAATGAAGAAGTGAGGAATCATTCTTCCATTTCGATAACGCAAACTTCTGCACAATGAAATTAGGAGGTTCGTTGGGTGCTTCACAAACCATTTCAGTCGTTCCACCGGATCCGCCTAGACTCGTGGCTGGACACTTGAGGAGTTTCGCGTCGTCCATTTGCCAAACAGTCCGATGAATAGTGGCCAATTTATCGAGCGCCATTGTACCAAGGGCTTGCTTCCTTCTGGAACTGTACCAGACGGACCAACCGCGTTCACTAACTTTGCTTTTCGTTAGGGTCCAGCCGCCGTCGTCCTTCTTTTTCGTTCGACACTCAATGGTCATAGGCCTGATTGAATTATCCCAAAGAACATCCTCTTTGACGTTTTTTTTGCCGGACCGTCCTTCTTCGCTCTCCTTCTCCTCAAGGCCTCTCGAGAGCCTCTTCGTCGTAATTTTCCTCGATCTATGAATCGTCTGGGACGTTCCCCGATCGTTGTCCCGTCTCTGACACTTTCTTCCCGGTATCGGAATGATCGTACTTCTGACCGTGGGCTCGATCGAGCCCATAGATCTCGTTTGTCTCGAGCCGCGCAATTCCGTCTTTTCGATGCCACCCGATTTTCCCGCCGATCTCCGCACGGTCTCGGAATACGTAGCCCTGCCGGCAAATTCACCACTGCCGTCGATCACCGAAATCGACAAGCTGCCTGGAGTCATCCGCCGACGATCGTTCGATCCCGATTGTTCCGCATTGTCGTCGCGAGGACTGTCACTGATTGATTTTTCCCGAAAACTATCGGCCACCTTTTCCATCGCGGTTGTCATTGAATAATCCGTGGAGTCGTTCGGATCAACGGTTTTAGCTGGTTCCGGTGTGGAAGTGACGACCGCCTTGTACTCCCGAGGCTCCTCGTTCATCGAACTGTTCATGGATCCGCCAATGGTGCTCTCGGGGTCCGAATCTTCGGCGTTTATCGCGCCCACCATACTCGCGTTATTCAGCGTACTTATCAGCCATGAATCCGTCTTGACGTTCGTCCTGGGCTGCTTGACGTCCCGCGACTTCGGCCCCGTACAACGATCGGGTGAAAGCTTGCAGGTCGTGCTCGAGTCATCTTCGGAGGCCTCGTAGCTGGAAGCCTCGCGCAAACGATCATCTCCACACTGAGAAAAAAAAATCATTGATCCAATATCATCGGTGTTGTTGAATGAAATTTGCTTGATTCAATTGTAAAATTGTTGGTATAAGTAATCGGATTTATTAGTCCAAACAAAACGCTATTGACTTTAATGACATGATCAAATTAAAAGTTTCTTTTCATTCACAAGATATATTGTTAGCCGAGAACTATATATTATCGAAACTATCTAAAAAATTATCGCGAATAAATTGTATAGTTTTGAATGCATTTTCTGCAACGAACAAAAAAAGAGCTTCAATCCATAACATGCATGTTGTTGATTCGAGTACACAAGAAAAATTGAATTTCGCTCGTTTGATTCAGATAAAATTTCTATTGAGTAAATATGTTATTTTATTTTTTTCACCATTTCTGATATTGATTTCCAAGTACATTATGCGTTAAAATATTAATATTTTATTTCGATTGAAAAATGTTAAGCAAATATCTGAATTGGTTAAAAAATTATGCGAAATTTCTTGCGTATTTGGTTGAAAAAATTCAACCAAATCATGGCCGAGCGCCACCGAAATGATAGGTGTGAGGAAACCCGTAGTTCTCGGAGTAACCGCTAGAAGCCGCACGCGCGCTCGTTTCTCGTAAGCGTAGCGCGAACCGAAAATCTACTTAAACGCCGAAGAAACTCTAAAGAGTATCCCTTTTCGGCCTGTGGCTAAGATCAAAGTGTAGTATCTGTTCTTATCAGTTGAATATCTGATATTCTCTCCATGAATATTCCACTGAATATCTGACATTCTCTCCACTATTATCGTAGATGATCATTCTAATGCTCACTTTTTATTTAAGATTTACAAATTGAAAAACTTACGTCCCATGGCATATTTGTTTCGTTGCAGTAAAGAAATAATTCGATTGATTATATTTTTGTACGAAATAAAAAATGTTGTAGCAACCCCTTAATTATTTGGTCCATACATCTACGGATTGGATATAGAATAATTTCAATAGAATATAATTTTATTTGAAGGATAATGTAGATATTCAGAGAACAGAAGAGCCTTTTCAAATAAACAATACGTTCTTTAAGGGGTTACCCCCACGTGCGATTTTCAAAAAATCGATTTTTTTATTGCATTTTTTGAAGTATAAGTATCTGAGAATATGTCCTGAAAATTTCAAGTCGATCCGAACAAAATTGACTGAGATATGAGCGTTGAAAGAGAAGAATCCGCATTGAAAGAGCGTTGAAAGAGAAACTTTAAACGCGTTTTTCTCAAAATGGCATTTCTGAAGTCGGTGACCAAGATTACTCGAACACTAATGAACCGATCTTCTTGAAATTTTGCAGGCTTATTTAATACATAAAAATGTAGTCTTCAATCGTTCGATTTTTTTTTCGAAAAAATGGCCGTTTTATAGCCAAAAAACGGCCGTTTTTTTCGTTAAGATCGAACCATTAACTTTGACTGTC
The DNA here is from genome assembly GCA_963210295.1 of Ophion ellenae. Classification (NCBI taxonomy): domain Eukaryota; kingdom Metazoa; phylum Arthropoda; class Insecta; order Hymenoptera; family Ichneumonidae; genus Ophion; species Ophion ellenae. Next base: position 36,359,925 of record OY723391.1, on the reverse strand, counting down.
CGCCATTTTGTGAAAAATGAATATTTCTTAAAATCCTCCGATTAAAGACTAGTTTATACTTATATTTGACTAAATCCATCCGCATTTTTTTTTCAGATGATCCACTTCGCCGCAATGTTGGTCACCGCAAACCGTGTATATAAAAACATGATTTCATTGACGGCCATTTGCCACTTAACAATGTAATATTTTTCAATAAAAAAATTACTGAAAGTTCTTCAAGATGTGTTCTTTAAGATGGTATATTGATCGATTAAAAAAGTTTTGTAGTTTTCTTTAAAAAAATTCATGAAAAAGGCCTGTTTTGCGCTACAAGTGGGGGTAACGCCTTAAATCAATCACATTTTCCAATATTTTATAGTATTGTAACAATCTCATATATCGGTGGCACTCCGCAGCAGCATATTTATTTGGATCAACCAATATATTTTTTCGATTCAATTGGTTTTTTTTCTCAGTTTAGCTTCCAGTCTATTTTCCATTACCTTTGAGAAGCGATCGGACGATTTATCGTCTCGTTTCCTCGATGTGCACTCGATCCGCCCTGTTCTCATCGAGTTCGGACTCTTCGAGTCAGGATTACGAACTCCGGTTGATGCTCTCACGTTGAGAGCCTCGAGCAGAATTTCCGCCGAAGCGCAGGCAGCCTTCCACGCAACGTCTTGACGCGCTTCCTGACTAGACCGTGTTCCCACGCGACGTAGAATTCTTGGCGAGTTATCGGGTGTGAATTTTGACGGCGGTGGTACGATCGGAGTGGCTGATGAGAAAGGTATCGCGATGGACGTACTGGTGGTCGTAGTTGTAGTGGAGACTTGTATCGACGAAGCCACCAGCAAAGACGAGACGGACATTGATGGCCGATCGTTCTTCTCTCGGCTGATGTAAATTCCCCCGGGAGGTCCACGGCACCCGTGAGACCTTGGCGTTTCGTTGATGTTGATGTTGTTCGCACGGGAACTCGCTGGATTGTCGGATTTTCGGTTATTCTTACGATGGTGTCTCTTTTTCGGCACGTTGTAGCTTCCCGGCTTCATGTAGACTCTGACGTCTTCGGAGCTGTCATACTCGTCGAGGTTGCGATGAACGTTGGTCGGGGCTCGTTTGTTGTTCAGCAGATTCACGGCGTTCCATGGTTGACTCTGTATGGCCTGCATGTTGCGCAGTGTCTGCAATTGCCGGTTGGCATCCATGTGGAGCTGTCTGTTGAGGTCCATGGCACTTCTCGATGATTCTTGAGGATGCGTTGATGTTCTCGGGACCGTTGGGTTCTCGTTTTTTCGTGATTCGATCGGACAATTGATGGTGCGATGTCCATTGGAGTTTCTCATGCTTGCGAACCACGCCGAAAGACTGGCGGTCATCTCCTTCGGATCTCTGTTAGCGCTCGATGTGCTACCCTCTATCTGGCTTAGCAAGGTCATTTTTGTCCTTGGTACCGTTGCCAATTCGCAACGATCACACGCTGACTTTCCAGCGTTAACCGGTTCCGTTTTAATACTCGAGATGCTCGTGGCCGAGACGACCAGACCGCTTCCACAATTGTGCTCGTTCAATTCAGCTATTCTAACGTTACCGGTGCGATCTGGTTGCGCGTGCGACTCGTTGCTATCAGCAGACGCGATTCCAGCCAAGTAAGTCGAATCAAGAGCAGCTTCGGGTCCCGCGACCAGATAAACACTTCCATTCACGTTCGTACAATGACTCGTACTAGGATCGCACGTGTTTGCCTCATTCATTGTTGGTAGACATCGTCGCGTGTAGGCGTTCTCGTATGAACTTCCGGCTGTTCTGATCTTGAATATCGGCTCACAAAAGCCCGGTACGATGGCGTTGGCGCTTGGACTTCTCGAGGCGCCGAAAACAAAGTCGTAACGTTGTTCCTTCAAGCCCCAGCGTTGTCGCTCCAATTCGTTTGAACTTCCCAAGCTTGCCATCACTTTGTTTTGCAAATGAAAGAACTCCGCGTTCAATGAACGCCTCGAAGAAGCGATCTTCGTCGTGGCGGTGTTCGACGAATTTCTCACGCGAAATCTGTTGCCAGACGAGAAAGCCAATTCACTTTGACCTGGGGAAATGTCCGGAGCTGATTTCGCACTGTCAATCATCGAGGATAAATTCTCGGTTATCGTCCATTTGCTTCTTAGCTTCGTCTCCTTCTGCGACTTTGGGTGAGGGTCGAAAGAATTGAAATTCGGATTGCTCGGCGGTTGCGAAGTGCAAGGAAACGCGCAGGTCGATTCGCGATCGTTCCAATCGCAATTGTTGAGCTTGGACAAGTGTTCCTGCTGACGTTGTGAAGAATCGAAGAGATCGTTGCTCGTGTATAGACTCGCGTCACCGGGAAACGACGTGTTCGCTGGATGTTCTTGAAACCCCAAGTTCTCCATGCTGCTCGAATCGGTGGAAGCTATGTTTTCTTCAAGGCTTACGAGTGTCCTGACTAATGTTCTCAGTAAGTCCTGGGTAACTGGTTCCCAGGTCTGAAAATGACTCGTCAATTCCCTGTCAAACTTTTCATCGAGGCTAGGATAATACTGCTTGTTCAAATAGTTATCGAGAACGAGCCAACCGTTGCTTATCCGCAAAAGGGCGTTAATAAGATCTTGCGCGAACGTCCTGTCGCCGGTGAAGATTGGAAAACAAGTGGAGGACTTGGTGACAGCCGTTCGAGTGGCGGAAGAAACATTCGCGAGCCACGCGGCTCTGGAGTTACCACGATAATACGATGAATTCAAAATGGTCTCGGCCTCGTTGCAGCCCCAATAAATTGTTTTTCTCATTATTTCCGGGCAATGCTGATGATCGGATCTGTCTTCTTGCGTTTGAGTACTCGCCGTGCGGTTATTTTGACCAACCGATACTCCGTATTCCGTGCAAAAATCAGTGAACCACATATTCGTTTTATTCGTCAGGTTGTCACCGGCTGCGCCGCCGAATGATGACGTGTCGTTTCTTTCCGAATTATCTTCCTTGCCAAGCTCGTTCGATGATACCGTGTTGCACAACGCCGAAACCATTTTCTCAGCTTCAATGGTGAAATCGAAACTCGCCGCGGACTCATCGGAACAGCGTTCATCTTGATTCTGCGTCCTCGACGAAGAACCTAACCGATTCGTTTGTGCAGGAGTGGTAGAGACCTGTGAACTTGTTGCGCTAGCAGGAGCCTGCGGAAAAAACCACGGGGACAACCTCGTTTTGCACTTTCTCCAAAATTCTGACTGGAGAAATGAGGAACGATGACAATTCGGACGATAAACCTACCTCGAAGGGGTTGGATGTTTCTCGATCTGGCTGTAGGGGCCAGCGGATGTTCTCAGCCTTAGGGATAATCGAGTCTTGATGCTTTCTGTCCTCCATAGCCGTTAGATCTCTCGAACAAATCATAGTTTGAACATCGACGTCTGACAGCATAGAAAGTTTGTCCCTCGATGCTGTGACGAATGGCATCGACGAACTCTGGAAGATTTGGCTCGTTGGCACCGTCTGACCGGCAGAGATTTGATTATTTTCAAACCCCGTGAGATTGCCGTAAGGGCTCGTGAGGTTCGCAAGGTGAAACGAGGGCTTGGGATTGATTGTTTGCATGTTGCAGGCATTGGTTGCGGCAATGTTGTAGTAAGAGGCTTGCGTCTGGCCTGCGAGAGGTTGCTGATGTTGCTGCATTGGTTGGGAACGTTCCGGAAGTAGACAGAAGGCTTGGGCAACTTCGGCTGGTTTGTAATAAGGCTGAGGTATCAGGGTTAGGCCGGATGCTGAGGTATAATGATCACTATGTCCGTAAGGTGCATGCGCGAAGGTCGATGATGCCACGAGGAAAGAGGCTGCCGGTGGATGAACACCGGGCGGTGGCTGATTACTCTGGCACTGATCGTAGAGTACCAGGGGTTTGGGAATGTAGGACAAGGGTTGGTGCACATGAGTTTGCTGATGTTGAACGGGCTGACAGTATTGCTGATGGCTCTGTTGATGATGACTGGGATGATGACCGCGTGCAGGCTTGCTCTTTGGTTGCCATTTTGTCACTTTCGTATTACGAATGGGAACTGCATTTATAAATCACTCAGCACGATTTGACAAACTTAACGTCTACAATGGGTGTTCGTTAGGGAAAAATACGTGCAAGCAGAAGTTTGTCTCGAATGGCGGAAAAGAGGATATCATTATTCTAACCTCGACTCGATAAATGACCCAAACTTCCGTTTAAGCCAGGATTCCTCTGGACTCCTGTGTAAACGCAGTGGGGATGTATATTCGCTGGGCACGGTTGAAGGGTCGTTATGGGACCGTAAATGACGTGTTGCTGCTGAAGAAACGACGGAGCGGGTGATGGACATTGAGCAAGGGAAGGACTAGGACAGGATCGATTTTGCGGCGGTGGTGGTGGTGGTGGTGGCGGTCCCGCTGGGTGCATGATCCGATCTCTCAAAGATCGATATTTTTTTACTCTCTACTCTCCTATCTACAATTCCATCAACGGTTTTCGAAACTCTTGATGTATTTCTGCTTCTCTCGATATCTGTCAATTTAGTCAGTCTTAACCCGTATTACTCCCGCGACGTGGCTTCGTTTTTACGAACCTAGAATCAACTGAAAATCGCAAAGATTTTCGCCTTCGTTCCGACCGCTTGAAACTCCCGAGGCCGAAAAGGCAATTACTTACCTGCTGACGAAAATGCATTTCAATTTCGCTGAGGCGATTGGTCGGGGTGAAGTACTAGAAGAACCGGAACGACCAATATACGCAAAGACCAGAGTCATTTTGAAAAAATTGTCACTCCAACCTCGCGGGCTGCCGGGCCAACACGAAGAAACGAAATATATTTCAATTCCCGAGTATTCGCTTTATTCATTGGTGTAAAAAAAAACGTCAGAATCGCCGGAAAAGTTCGAAAGGCAAAATTGTGCCTACGCCGACAGGAACGGTAAAAGGCGATTTTTTTTAGATTGCACGGAAGCAAATCGTTGATACTAAATGACGGAGCATCGAGACTTGAGAAAACGAGACTGTACGCGCAAAACGAAAAAGTATTCTTCCTCTTCGCGACACGAGCTTTGAACAGCTTTTGCACGATATCGAAGAGAGATGAAATAATTGACAATCTTCGAGACTGACATTCTTTTTCTCGGGAAAAAAAATCAGCTGGTGTTCGATCAGCTGGCCACTTATGGGGTGGTCGCGAATTAATATATATATATATATATATATATATATATATATATATATATATATAGTATAAATTACATGATATTGCTACATATACGTGGATATATATATATATATCCACGTATATGTGGCAATATCATGTAATTTATCATAGAGCGATCCAATTCCACGATAAATTGATAAAGCGTCCAACGTTTCGTTCACTTGAGCACGACTCAAGTACCCAATTAGTGAACTAATTTGATCTATTTTATGATTATTAAAGAGAGACAGACGAATTCTTCCGTATCGTGGTGAATTTTTATATTACTTTTTCTCGTCTTTTTCCGTTTTAGTTTATCGAGGCCGCAATTGTGGAAAACAATCGTCTCGACATTCGCGAATTGAGACTTTTTATATAATTGTTTCCTTATCGATATTATTACTGATATCTTTATTATTATTATTTATTATTTATATTAAAATTAATTTTATACTGCGAGATCACTAACGATCGGATGGCATGTTATCCACATCAAATTGCCTACGTTAGATGAGGATCTTTACGTATACAGGAACAATGAGGTGCAAGAGTGGGCGCACACGCACGTATTTACATATAATATCTGATTATTATTTTCTCTCTTCTTCTTTTATTTACCGGCCGTTTATTTTCCATCCCACGAAAAGTTACTTGGTAGCCATTTTTCGTGAGATCCTCGTGATAGTACATGGAGTAATTGGTAATTTGAACATCATGTGTGATAGATAAAGTTCTCTATGACGGTACAATTTAATATGCATTAATTTTATTATTTACTCTTTTTTTATCTCCTTGTCTTTCTTCAATATATATATATATATATATATATATATATATATATATATATATATATATATATATATATATATACGTATATGGTAGGCTCTACACACAGAACGATTTGAACAAACACAACGGTGTGTGCCTGACCAAACATCGGCATTTAAAATTCAACGTCGAGAACGAGGACTCGAGAAGGACCCACTTTCTTCCAAATCGATCTCATTCATAATGAACCTTCCATTCATAGCCGCCAAACTCACCCTCGTTTCGTTGCTCGATATTATGCCTTGTTTGATATCATTTTTCATTTATATATATATATATATTTTTTTTTTATTATTAAATATTTCTCGTTTTAACAATTGTATTTTTGTGGGGGTGTGTGTGCGATCTTTCGGATCGGATTGGTTGGTCCTTCATTTTTTCCGCGCGTTTTTCTTTACCGGGGAGGGCGCGGATCGGCGAATATAACGATGAAGATCGGTGATTCAACGAGTCATCGTTGAAAATAACGCGCTTGACAATTGCGTCGATATAGATTTGCGTATTGCGGACGTAGCAGCATTCGCGATGCACGCTGAATACGCAGGCAGTGTGACGTCGATGAAAATCAAAGTTATTATTTTTCTTTTCATCGCTGTAGACAACGATTTTCAGCAAAAAAATGAAGTTTATCACTTTATCACGATTACCGAGCGATCCTCAAATGAATTCGAAGATTTGATAAAAAGCTATAGCTACAGCAATTGTTATTAAATTTCTCATCATCTAGGTCAGGATTGTCCGGCAAAATTCGTATTTTTTGTGCATTCACGTATCGCTTAGTGCTTCCCAATTTTTATGACTATACGCGAGATCCGGTCTAGTCACTTTCAGTGTAATTCCGTCAACGGAGGTTTCCTTCTCGGATTCAACGTCCCGCTTTATTTTCATCTTTCGCTCGTTTTTTTCCCTCTCTGTTTGCATTGTAATTTCAGCGCTTTTTCCCCTCTTCTCTGTCTCAAAATCCCCATTTGCTACTCCTCAGCCTGATCATCGGCGGCCTGGGCATTTTCCGAGCGGACGGGGTAAGTGTGGCGAGGTGTTTTTTTTTTTCGTGGTGATTGCCCGTGCTTATTGGTAGTTGCGAATAACGAATTTTTGATTTCTCTTCTTTCGTAATAAAAAAAAAACACAAAAAACAAGACGGGTGAATTAATTGCGGAGGTGGACGTTGAGGACGCTACCGAGGAGACACAGGATCCCGAGGAGATGCGGCACGTGCGCGTAACTCGGTGTCGAACCGTTGCAAAGATTGGTGAGGCAGGAGCAAACCTCCTGCCGTCCACCGAAACCGCTGCGCTGGTAACAACGTCCCTTGTAATTCGACTCGTCGTAACCGCAGGTCCTGATTACACGAGTTTCCGGTGGTACTGTCGATAATTTGCAAGCAAACATCGCAAGTATTACAAAATTAATGTCCATTGAATTGATAAAGATGAATTATAAACTCTCATATGATAGCAAATACGGAGGACAAAAATGATTTCAAAAGTCTCTAAATTCCAGAGATTCCCAATGAAATATAATATAATGTATTCCAATGATACAATATTGTTTTGATGATAACAGAAGAAAAATCCTGATTGTTAGCGCAAGAGCGAAAAAATTATAAAAATCAGGTATCGAGAATAATCATTGCGAACGAGATTTTCAAAAATGTGTCATTATTTTTGTAAGAAAGAAAAATGTGATTTCCCCGAGTCAACATTTTTTGTTAAAAAAAAAGAAAAAACGATCATGAATCATCTGACAAGTAACATCTGTCCGCCTTTGGTTTTGTTGAATCTCATATATGTGATACAGTATTGAAAACTATTAGACGCGTTTTTTTTTTAATCGGCGGCAAAACAGTTTAAGGGAGGAAACGACCCCCGAAGAAAGGGGTGCCAACCCTTAATTTAATTTTTTTTCAATACTTCCATATTGGATTTTTTATCGCGTTACATTAGAAGAGTTTTGGTTTTTGTTTCATTCAGATTGGTGGATTGTTTGTGGATGAAACTGCACAACCACCCCACGATACTTCTTTCTTTGAGGGGTGCTGTTCCCCCTTAAAACCGTTTTTCCGCAGCTATAAAAAAAATACGTGTCTAATAGTTTTCGATGCTTTGTTACATATATGAGTTTCAACAAGATAGAAGGCGGACACTTAAGTGATGTTCCTCGCGAGTCAGGATCTACTTACAGCCGTTCATGGGAAATTCGATGGCCTGGATGGTTTTGCGGCACATGGTGTACTTGGTACCGCCCGACGAGACCTGACAATCTTTTTGAAGTTCATCGGGTGGCTTCTTGTCGGCGCATCGACTATCGATATGGCTGTTGCACTCGTAACAGGTCAGTGCATCAACACCTGCAGATTAATATTGAATGTCCAGCGTAAATACGTATACGCGCATGCATCGATTATCTAAACATATTTCCGTATCCACATATATCGTGAAAATCCGAGGTCCCGCTTTTCTAGCCGAACGGATTATTCATCCGAAACGATGTTTTCCAACGATAAGATGGAAAAAAGCAACGGCCCCGCTATATCAGAACGCGGGTCAGAGTGCCGAGGTGATAACGATAGCAGAGAATTTCACGTTCCTTCGTATCGTCGTATCTTCAGTTTTTTTTTCCTGTTCCCATTACGAAACATCGAAAAGAGTCAGTAAAAGAAAAACCTATAACGTTCGTTCTAGCCGTTGAAGTTTTGTGGAAAGATTTCCTCAATGATTCAACTTTTACGCGGAGGTATGCATTTATGAAAGAATCCCCTCAAGATGACACGCGAGACGAGAGCGGTTCAACGAACTTTGCCAAGCCAGAGTATAACAGGCGTTGACGTTTAATGGCTCAAAAAGATAGAAAAGAAGAAAGAAAATCGATGTCACTCTACGTGTGGCCTAGAAAGGGTGGCGTCGTCCTGTCTCGCCGTGCACCTTCCCCCAATTCCCTCGTTGTCTCTGTACATTTGGAAGTCACGAAATAACGTGGACAATAGATATTTTACGATCGATTCCCATGTATTTATAAATTGGGTTGCACGCGAGGAGTGCTCTGACCCCCTGATCCATTCCGTACCAACATCGGTATGCAGATGTTCATGAGGAATGGATCGCGCGTACAGGCTCAAGAAAATGTTACGACTCCGCCTTCATCGCATCACGTATTTTCCATACTATCTGTATTAGCTCGTGCCACACATTTATTCGGGGGGAACCAGAGGGGCTTTGCTTTATCTGTATGTGGCATAAAAACTGGTTACCCGTCGACCCTTTGGGCTTTGCGGATTCACATCGTCATCGATTCTCACGACGCCTGCGCTTTCACGCGACGCCAAGGGAAAGTGACATGGAAAATGTTGTTGGTGGCTATTGGCGCGCGGGCCTCAAAAGTTTTCCACGACTAAACGTCCAACTATTTTTCTCGCTGCGATGTTTCGCTCAATTCAATAAGCACAAGCAACATCAATTCCCGATGTTGCTTATGCGAAAGTTACAAATTCGGAAAATCGTGGGTGAAGCAAATCTAAAATATGGTAAAAAGTTGCATGTACCCGAAAAACACGATGACCCACTTTTCTACCTTCACTTTTGGCTCATCCTTGGCCACCTTCGAGTGGATCATCATTGGCAAAAAACTCAATCATTATCGTCCACTCTAGATTCAACCAGTCATTTTTAACTTTTTCAGTCATGAACTCTCGGAACTTCGCACGCAGGTTTCTTCGCCCCCCCCCCCCTTAAGGTGGGTTCTAAAATTTCCCGCGAAAAAGAATCACGCTAACGTCGTGGAGAAGCGCGTCGAAAAATGTGCATGCACTTTTGGGACTCACCTAAATGACCGACGAGTAAGTAGGCACCGCAAACCATCACGAGTTGTTGGACCTTCATATTGCCTCGATAATTTTTCTATTTCTCCAAAGAAATCTCCTTTTCCTCTCCTCACGAAACTACAAAATATTATATATTACGAATATTTTTTTTCGATTTCGTCGAACGGAAAGTTGATTCAGTTTTTTTGATATATATATATATTTTTTTTTTCGTAAAAGTAAGCACAGCAGGAGGAGAAGATTAGAGTATAGAGAGCAGCAACGTACTGGATAACACTGTGCGGGGGCTGCGCGCGACTACGTCCCGTTAACGGTTTATGCAAAGGGGTGAAAATACACCGACCCCACGGCCTCGGGAGCTCGGCTAGCACTGTTGATTTCGTGCGGTGGCTGGCACGACTGCCACCGTCATCAACCCCCATCCCGATCCAAACTATATACACGCATTGTACACGTACGTATGTATACGGTCACTTGTATAGATTGTGCGTAGGAGGGAGAGGCGAGATAGCATGGGGAAGTGAAGAGCCCAATACTCGAGGGGACCACATCATACTGATACGAGAGATAGCACGAGGATGATTGGGGAGGCCAGAAGTTATGACACAGTTGTGGCAAAAGAAATTTTCAAATATACATCATCGATGAACATTTTTTACTTTTTGTATATTTTCTCGTACGGTTTGTCTCAATGCATCGAAATTCGATTTTTTCAATGGTAATCTACAAGTAACAATTCCACAATCTCTTCTCAAAGTTCAAGACTTACATGAATATTCGGTGGATTGGAAAAAAATTGAGAAAAAAACCAAGTTAACGGGCTACATCTACGTAGGTGGGTAAAAAATTGCATTTTCCAAAAATATTTTTATTTCATGGTATCACCTGGGGCTATATTCCCTGAACATTTAATTGAAAGATTCTCAAAATAGAATGAGCTACGTCTTCTAACAGTCGGTCGGGCAAGCGGTTGAAGCGTTTTTCTTGAAACACTGTTTTCAAAGTCGGTGGACATGATATCTCGAGAACCACTCGAAGAATAGTTTCCAAATTTACAGGAGATACGATGAGAAACGTTCAAATGTCGTCGACGATCTCACTTTTTTAATATCGATGTTCATTTTTTAATAGTTACGTAAAAATGATGACTTTTTTCATAGATTTTGTACGCTCGAGATTCGATTCGTCGCCACGTTGTTAATAAAAATAATATTGAAAATCGACGATCGTCAATGACTCGTATGTATTGTTAACTTGAATAATCCGTTCGATTTTTAGGTTTCAGATGGACCGTTTAAACTGGAGAGCGTCCACCGCCAAAAGTCGTGAAAGAATGTCATCATCTGCCGGCCATGTTTTTGTTGTTTCTCTGTATTTTTTGGAGATTTTTCTTAAAGGCTCTTAATATATGTACCTTTGTATTAAAAAAGCGTTTCTTTTTCACAAACCATTACCCAGAAAAAAATCGGCATTTGGCCATTTTTTGGGCCTCTAGGTAGATGTAGCCCCTCGAAGAAACTTAACAAGTATAACGAATCAATATTCTCCATTAATAACATGACAATAGTTTGCATCGTTGGAATACAATGATTTTTTCTCATATTTTACACTTTCATTTTTATCATTATCCAAAATATTTTTTCTGCAAATTGAAGTGGTCAATTTCTAATAAGAATACGTAGCAACGTTTGACCGATTTTCACAGCATAAATCTGCAAAAACAAAATTTGAGTATTTGAAAAGAATTGATGTTCGTTGCATTAAAACGATGCAAACTTCAACGTCATTCAATGACTTGGAAACTCCATTTTCGACTGTCTCATCGTCATCATTACAAGCCATGATCCATTTTCGTACAATCAAGTACCAATTTCAGTTTATTCACCTGAGCATCCTGTTGATCGAAAAAAAAAAAAACATTTCGACGACTTTCCAGTCAGAAACTCCAACGTTGGTATTTGGAAAGTGCATCAATTTATCGGGTCACCCGATAATTTTTTCGGCGATGCACAAACATTTGGCGAGGTATTCGTCACGGGCAAAGGCTTGCAGAGGAATATCCTATTGTTTTGAGGTATCAATCGAACAAAATTGCAAGGATTGGGCAATTATGCTGCATGAGCTGTACGTGCTGTGTGGCGATTTAGTGCCGCAACACGGCTAGCGGGCAGGGCCAAATTGTGACAGCTCGGTATGTACAGGGAAGGCCGTAGGTGGTACCATTCAAGTGGAACATATAAAGTGACGGTCCGCAGCCACTACCGGACTAGGCCTGAGTGGATAATACCTCTTTTCCTGTGACACAAAACACGTCACGAATCCTCAGCATACTCTGAGCTTTATCGAGAGGCAACTACATACGTACGTCCGTTCACGAGATAAGCGATGCATATTGATGTGTGTATATATATATATATATATATATATATATATATATCCCTCCAGCTTCCGTGTACGTATGTATCGACAACTTTGAACCAACCGGTCAAATGTATCTGCGTGTATATACGTAACAAGCTCTGACACAATGTACATTCTCACCGTACAGCCAATCGATATTTATGTCACTTCGCTTAGCGAGGCTTACTTTTATAGAGACGGCGATAAATATAGAGTACATAGACGCGAAAGAATTTACGAGGAGGATTCTTCGGGATTTTGATGGATCGAGTGCTTGATCGAAACTAAAAGTATGTCGGGTGAATGAAGCAATGGATGACTGACAGGCGAGATTTTGGAACGTAAAACTGTGTCAGATGTGTTCATTGATTGGCGAATGGAAAAGAAGGGAGTGTTACGGAATTCGGTCGACGACAAGTGTTTATTGCGCCCATGTGGTAGTTGGTGTACAATTTGGATACTCGTCGGAGAAATACACGATCAATTGCTGATACTTCGGGTGGTGTTGAAGCTTGCATCGTTAGAATGCAATGAAAATTGTTCTTGGTTTAAAAATTTTTTAAATCGGCATTAAAACTCTTATTTTGTCTGTTTGTGGTTATAAATTTTAAATAAGGATGGTCATAAATGTTTCAGTTCCTTTTGTAGCCTGGATGAGCCAAGGAATATTGCAATACGAACAAAATTTAGTCTCGTTGCATTCTTAAGGCTTTAGGGCACAGTAACGGATATAAAATCATGTACGAATTTGACAATTTTTTTCGTATGAAAAAGTGATTCACTCATAAAATTAATTACATATCCATTTAGTATGAATTCCAAGCTGTTAGAAAATATATATATATATTTTTTCGATGTACAAAATGGCCGACTACTCGAAACTTCTCGAAACAGCTTTTTTCCAATTGGCGTGACAAATAACTTCAACAATTTTCACTCGATTTACTTCAAATTTAAAGGTTATGTTCCTAATTGCATTTCGCAGAGAAGTACGTACGGAATTTCTGATTAATCGAAAACTTTTCATTTTATGAGCAGTTATAACGAAATGTTTCACTGAAAATTCATTTCAAATACCTACAACTTTTGAATAAAACAATATTTTTTAAATTCCGTACGTACTTCTCTAGGTATTCTAATGTAGATTGACGAGAATTATGGTTTTTTTTCTAGGTAAAAAATTGCGGGTGCTAAATGTCACGCCGCGAAGCGCCCAAAAAAAGATAACAAAAGAAAATATTAGTAGTCGGCCATTTTGTAAATCGAAAAAAAAAATATATATTTTCTAACAGCTTGATATTCATACTAAATAGATGTGTAATTAATTTTATGAGTGAATCACTTTTTCATACGAAAAAAATTGTTAAATTCGCACATGATTTTATACCCGTTACTGTCGCCTAAGGTCTTAAGATGCAAACTTCAATACTGTTACTTCAGGCGGTTAAGGGAGGACACCAACGTGAGGGGCCGAAAAGCGGTTGTTCTTCCGATTTTTTGCCTACTAGATTATTCATTTGGGATTCGGAAAAAGATATTAAGCATTCATTGAACTTATGACCGGTAAATTTTTATTTAAAAAAATTACAAATTAACAACGTTATTGAGGTAAACAGAGCCTCTGTATAAAAATGTGGTCCAACGGCCTGATCGAGAACTTGGCAATGATTGGTGTGAAAAATAAAAATAAAAAAGTTTTATTATCTATATAAATGTAGTTCTCGTTGTAGCCGTTTTTCGAAAAAAGGTGGGTGATAAAAAAAGTGTCATTTTGCCGAAATTTTTACTTATACTCAGGGGCTTCAAAAATACTAAACTAAAAACACGGCCACGTACAACGATAGCTACTGCAATTACGGGAATTTTGGTTTTTTTTTTAAATTGAAAATCGGGCTATTATGGCTAAAGTTATGATTCCGGCCAATCCGAGGAAAACGCGATTGAAAGTTTTAGTATACGTAAATCGTTGCGTTACCTGCTCTGATTGAATCGTCTGTAACTTGGTCAATTTTCGACATTTTATCTTGAGCATTTTTTCACGTTTCTCGAATATGTATACTTTGAGAAAATGGAACGAATCGATTTTTTGACCCGTCACAGCATTGCGTCTTGTGCAGTTTTGGGACAATTGACGAAATATTATCATTTAATTCAAATTTATCTAGTACATTCTTTGTCATATACTGAATGCACCCTCCAAATTTTAAGGGGTAACACTACTCTAGGGTTTTGAAAAAATGGTTTTTTATTGCTTAAACAATGTTTTAACACAATAAAAACGCGTTTTTCTCGAAACCACTTTTTTCAATCTTAGCGAACACATTACTCCAACATGGTTTGGATCAGTTTGAAATTTTGACAGTAGCTTAACAATAACCTCCTTTATGGAAGTACGTACGGTTTTTCTTTCGATTTAATGTACATTTTCAATTTTATAAACTAAATAATCGTAGATTCCACTGTACAGGATCTTCCCCCTTGTTACATGCCCCACCGTATTCCACTAGTCATCCCCGTATAATTCTTAAACATATCGATTTATACTGTTTACTGCTTATTTTTTCAGCAAAAATCGATTTTTTTGCCAAAAGTGCACTATTTTTACAAAAATTGTTAAATAAAAAATCCCCACGTACTTCTGTAGCCAATAGTGTGTAGATTACATTTTTTTGGTTTTTTGTTCCAGATCTTGTATTTCACGAGAAATTTGTGCGCTACTGGAGGTATTTTTTAAAAAGATAAAAAGTAATAACAAAACAAATTTTCTATACTTAAAAACATGCTGAATAATCTCTCTGAACAGAATCCCCATTCCTTTTATTATAGTCCAGAAAAAAAAAACGTCAAAGTTAGACCTTCTTTTCGGTCTAGACCGTCTACACCGACTCTCCAAAATGTACAATTCAAGAAACACTTTTTGTCATAGGGTATTTAACATTATGACACTGTTGACGAAATTTTCATAATGTGCTGAGTGATTTGACAAATTTTCATAACATTTTAAACATTTTTTCACACTATTTTGCGCGTAAAACTGCCATTCAGCGATGAGCGTAGGCAGTTAAAATATCTCCCTGTGTTGAAAAGTGTTTTTCAATTATAAATTTTATAGAATCGGTGTAGACGATCGATTTAAAATTTGGAGTATAGTATTCAGTAGTTATGACAAAGAAATTACTGTATAAATTTGAATCAAATGGTAACACTTCACCAATTGTCCCGAAACCCCTTAAGGCAGGATGTACATTTACAACGATAAAAAAAATCGATTGATTTTTTTTTCTTTAAACGATAGAACTGTATATGTAGATTATTTTCGTAAATATTCAAAGCGAAATTCGAAAAACTTCAAACGTTACAGCCCGTCAATGCTGTGCCTCGCCGCTCGGATTCGGAGCGGGCGTGAACTTCGAACGCGTTTTTCTCAAAACTGCATTATCGAAATTGGCGTGCAGGATTACTCAAAAACTATTAAGCCGATTGAGTTGAAACTTGGTAGAAATATTGATAGGATTGGAACCTTCTACTCGACGAAAATTGTTTTTGAAAAATTGGAAAAAAAAACTATTTTCTTAATCGACATTTTACAGAAATGATGGGTGAAATGTTGATTTTTTTGTAAAGGCGTGCCATTTTCTCAAATTTGCATTTTTTTTTCATTTTAATTACAGTCACGTAGGAACTATACATGATCTAACGGAAAAAATGTTTGAACTTTTTTGCAAATCAAAGTCTACGGGAAGCTAGACTGCACGCCGATTCGCAACGCCCGCGGTGAGCTTGCTGTAACACTCTGCCACAGCTTCCCCATTTTGATGATGAATTAATTAAGAAAAATTATTTCGTATACTGAAATATACTATTAAAGTATATCTGAAGTTTGATAATTGTAGAATAATTATTTCTCAGTTTAAAAAAATCCCTCAATACTGCTTATTTTTTTCCTGTCTAAATGTATATACTGCCTTGAAGGTCGATTACGATAGACTCACGAATAGCTGCAATGAAGAAGATTAGAATTTATCTTCTATTGCAGGTATTTTTCGTTCGTCATTTGTGAAAATACTCACAAGTGAATCCGCTTTGTGACGGAAATATATTTGAGCGGTTGCAGTTGACCGGAGAATTGATTTAAAACAACGATGGTTGCAACCACGAGACAAGTCACGCGATTGTTAATTGCACACCTCAGCAGCAGAGAGGGAAAGAGAGATGAAAAAACCTCTCGTGCTGTTGTCGATTAACCAGGAAATTATAAACGTCCTCGACAAATCCAACCACTGTGCAGACTATTCAATGTCGTTTGGAAAATGAAATCGAAAAATTGATTTTCCCGATTCGTCGATATTATATAGAAATATTGATCGTACAATCCGACGACTCAGGAATAAACTTTATTCACAATTTTCAACAGAACTTCGTTACAGAAAAAAACATCCTCGTGGCGAGCGATGAACGCAAGAAAGAACCCAGCAAACGAAGAGTTGAGAAAACGTCAAGACCGCGGAAACTCGGCCGATTGAGTTTACCGAATGATTGCAGCCGGAATCTTTACACTCGCAAATACGTTGATAACTGTCTCTGCTGTATCGACCGCGATAGCAATCCGTTCCTTCTGTACTCAGCATTGCGCACTCTCGTACCGTAATGAAATCTCGCGACTCGGTAAAATAGTCTGCAATTTTTTTATAATTTATCGTTAATATACATTATCGATTAGTTTATGGATTATATCGCTCACTTGAATTCCGGTTCGTACAAATTTGACAATATCTCGATTCTAGGATCACAAAAATTTCTCGAGAAATGTTAAACGAATTTTTTTGTTGTCATGGTGTTTATTTTGAACCTATTTCACGGCCTACGTCTACCTAGGTGGGTCAAAAAATTGCATTTTCCAAAAACATTTTTGATCTCTAGTATCACCTTTCAGATATGTTCACCATACTTCAAACTTTAAAGGGCTATACCGGTGTGACACTTTCACAAAATCGATTTTTCTTGCCTTTTTCGACAGTTTATACTTTCAAGAATATCCTGCAAAAATTTCAAGGCCGTATCTCTAATCATTTTAACTTGCAAAAATCGATAGTCAAATTTTTAAACGCGTTTTTTTCGAAATGAGATTTTTCAAATTGGCTGACATTGTAACTCAAAGAGCAATTATCCGATTGACTTGAAATTTGAACTGAGTACTCTTGAATGTATTTACTCTACAATGACGTGGGATACTTTTGGTTGGATGAAAATTGACGATTTGGCATTGAAAAAACGACCATTTTATAGGTCAGAAAACGGACTTTTTTTCATAACTACGCCATTTTGTTAGATTTTAATATTTTCCGAAAATACTACGTCATTGTACAGGAAAGAGCTTCCAGCTTAACGACATTTTTTCCTTTTTCGGGTTCAGCTACTTAATCGGCCGGAATCATGTCAGCAATGGAGGAACTTTTTTTTTGGCACCTCCGAAGGCAGCGCATAAGTCGCTTGGATCTCAATATTTTTCTACGAAAAAATAATGTAATATAGGTCAAATATAGCAAAATATATTCTTAATTTTCCGAAACATTTAATTGAGTACTTTTCTTCCAAAAAATTCCCGAAAATCACCTAAATTTGCAGCGCCCACACTGGTATAGCCCCTTGAATGCGTTTTTCTCGAAACACTGATTTGAAAGTTGGTGGACATGATATCTCGAGAACCACTTAATAGATTGTTGCCAAATTTACAGAAGATACGATGAAAAGAATTTAAAGGTCGTTGACGATCTTAGCTTTTAATAATCGATCTTCATTTTTTAATAGTCACGTAAAAATGACGACTTTTTTCATAGATTTAGTATGTTCAAGTTTCAATTCATCGCGACGTTGTGAAAAAAAAATATTTGAAAAATCGACGATCGTCAATGACTCGTATTTATCGTAAGCTTGAATAACCCGTTTTGTTTTTAGACTTGGGATGAACCGTTTAAGCCGGAGAGTGTCCACCGCTAAACATCGCGAAAAAAGTTTCATCATCTGCCGGCAGCCATGGTTTTGTTGTTTTTCTGGATATTTTTTTCAAAGACTCTCAATTTATGTATCATTGCGTTAAAAGAAATGCGTTTGATTTTCACCAACCGTTCCCCAGAAAAAAATCAGAATTTGGCGATTCTTCCAGGCCTCCATTAATCCCTCCCTTAATCCCTCCATTGATCCCTCCCTTTATTAATCTTCAAATTACAGCTATTGAGCAATGCGGAATCATTCGCAAGCCTTACTCACAAATAAAATCCAACTTTCGACAGAAAGCATGGGAGCTTGGACATACTCTGAGGTACTTCGGGTCCGCACTTTTGGTGTCACAGTCTTTGTCCTCGTTGCTTTTGCACTGATAACAATCGATACCTCTGCAAACTTGAACAAACGACGATGCGCATGTAGACGACTGAAGAAATCTTAAACGAATTTTCCCCAAAATTTGCCAAATTTATCCATAATCTCACCCTTCTGGAGAACTGACATGAGCAGCAATATCTGTAGGGTCGTGCTGGCCTTGCACTGCATCATAAACCCATTTGCCACATTTAGGGACGTTCCTTTCCTATTCAGTCTGAATTCACACTGAAAAACCAATTTTTCCTCTTTTTTTCTTGAAACACGTAAACGTGGAAACTGATAGGAGTAACCGTGAAAAATAGGATATTTCCCATCGATGACTGATGATGCGGAACATAGCTGCGGAACGATGGTCGATTAAAAAAAAAAAGAAAGAGAAGCAATCAACAATTGCACTCCATCCTAGACTATCAACGAGGATCGGAAACCTGTTTTATTTTCTTCCACTTGCGAATTGCATCCGATAGTTCAACTCGTTGCGATCGAGAACGACAATCGTCGAGTCTCATCCGTGCCAGTGTGAATTACGCATGTATGTCAAGGACCAGTGGTGCGAGCTCGACGCTAAATAAACGTATCGCTAAACGTGCTAAGCGGCCGTAGATCTCGTCGACACCACATACACCGCGAGGAAGGCGCAGCTTCCAAAATAAAATTTCCTACCGTTACCGTACACCAGAATATATATATATAAATATATATATATATATATATATATATATAATTTTCAAGCTATAAAGCCCCGCCATAAAGTACATATATATTTATTTTTTTCATTTTTATTTTTTTACATTTTTTTAAAACTTTTTTTACCTTTATTTTTTTACATTTTTCGAAACAACCCTTAGTAAAAAAAAAATCCTCGAAAAAAACGCCCCGATTTAAAAATCTGAAACCATTCCAAAAAATGCGTGATTATATGTAAAAACTTTCAAGCTATAAAGCCCCGCCATAAAGTACATATATATATATATATATACATATATATATATATATATATATATATATATATGTACTTTATGGCGGGGTTGTTTCGAAAAATGTAAAAAAATAAAGGTAAAAAAAAAAGTTTTAAAAAAATGTAAAAAAATAAATATATATGTACTTTATGGCGGGGCTTTATAGCTTAAAAGTTTTTACATATAATCACGCATTTTTTGGAATGGTTTCAGATTTTTAAAGCGGGGCGTTTTTTTTAAGGATTTTTTTTTACTAAGGGTTGTTTCGAAAAATGTAAAATAATAAAGGTCTTTTTAGTCAATGGAATCAGATTTTTTAAAATCGAATTGGCGGGGGTCAGAGAAAAAGTCAACCGGATTGACGTGGACTAATATATATAGTCCACCTCATATATATATATATGTGTGTGTGTGTGTGTGTGTGTGTGTGTGTGTGTGTGTGTGTGTGTGTGTGTGTGTGTGTGTGCGCGTGTGTGTGTGCGTGTGCGTGTGCATGTGCGTGTGCGTGTGCGTGGGTGCGGGTGCGTGTGCGTGTGCGTGTGCGTGTGCGTGTGTGTGTGTGTGTGTGTGTGTGTGTGTGTGTGTATGAGGTATTCCACGTGAATCCGGTGGACTTTTTCCCTGACCCCCGCCAATTCGATTTTTCGATCGAAAAATTCGAATTTTTAGAAAATCTGATTCCATTGACTAAAATACACTCTGATTTTTTTTTACATTTTTCAAAACAATCCTTAGTCAAAAAAAAATTCTCGAAAAAACGCCTCGATTTTAAAATTCGAAAACATTCCAAAAATGCGTGATTATGTGTAAAAATGTTCAAGGTATCACCCGCAGTGGAAGTATGATTTTTTCTGAGCTTTCTAAGTGATTAACGTTAAAAAAATCCGAAAAAATGACTGCTAACTGTTCAAGGTCCATGACTGTGATTTGGTTATTCAAAAATGGTCAGAAAATTCATTGTGGGTACCAAAATATTTAAGTATCCGCCCGAAGTAAGCGGTTCTTGAATTCTTCAGATTTTTTTAACGTTAATTGCTCAGAAAGCACTGAAAAAATCATACTTCCATTGCGGGTGATAGTTTGAAAATTTTTACATATAATCACGCATTTTTGGGAATTTTTTCAGATTTTTAAATCGGGGAGTTGGTTCTAAAAGTGTAAAAAAAAAATCAGGGTGTCTTTGAGAGTCAATGGAATCAGATTTTCAAAAATTAATCGAATTAGCGGGGGTCAGGGAAAAAGTCCACTGGATTCACGTGGAATACCTCATATATATATATATGTTCACACAACGCATCAGTGACACAGATGAGAATTTCTCCATTCGACAAATACGCTCGACATGCTTGATTTATCGATACCTGAAAAATAATTCAATATGACAAAGTTCGCCAAACTATAATAGCGAAGAAGCAGATTAAGTAGGTAATGCTTCGAAGATCATCGTAATTATAGATATTTTCAAATCGTAGTTTGAATTTCAAATATGCAAACGCAGATCAGCCATACAATTTTGGTGATAAAAAACATTGGGAAGTGAACAATGTTCGATGCCGGTGTAAAAGGAAACTGTAATTATTGTGGAAGTATCCATACCGGCTGTCGGCCGCCGCTACGTTTGAGCTTCGGTAGATAAAAGTCATTGACGGGTAAGAACATTATCTGTACTGCCTACGAAGATAACAGTGGTGACCGACAATCTTCCTACAGTTCTCCATAAATTCTTGGATGCCTTCGAACAATAATTGACGAGCTATCCCTCTTCTCACACCCTCATCTGATGAACTTTGAAAACTGGTTCTCCATTTTCGATCGAAGAATTCCATGCCATGTACTCAATGGAGTATTAACCGTTACACTTAATGAAGCTAATAGGGACCTTTGTGACGAAAACTTTTATCTCGCTATAAACTTTTGTCCAAGGAGAATTCACCCCCACAGGCTTGTCCGTTCATTAGCACTCCGTGGAAGCTCGTTATGATTTCTGTGACCATTAGCTCTGCGTAAGGGATGAAAAAAGCAGACTCCGCAAGGGCGAAGAAAAATGTCATTAGGTGGAAACAAAGGACTGGATCTTCAACATCTGCTTATGATGTTTAATGCGAGGTTCTCTCTTTTATGCTCTCGGGAGAACAGAGAGCAATTCAGACCATTGTGCGAGGGAGGGAGACTGCGAGACGTAGAGCTTTTACTCCCCCCCCCCCCCCCCCCCCCCAATGTACATACATACGTGCGTGTGTGTCCTTATGATTCAGCAAATGTGGGTTGGGGGTTTGTCGTTTTCCCTTCATCCCCCTTGCCGCTCCGGATCTCCGGCGTATACGGGGGTATTATCGTTATTTGGGTCGCGGCAATGTGGCGCCAAGCGTCCCGACGCTCAACCCCCTCTCGCACGACCCTCCTCGGATCTCGACATAGAGAAAACTCTCTTTTATTATGCGTATCCCGCGTGCTTCCAAATATCGCTATCTGTACACGGGGGACCCCCTTTTTGCCTTTGCTTCTTCTTGCTCTTAGCGCACCCCTGCTGCCCCCACCCCCGGACCAAATAACATCGAAGGGACGATTCTCCCGCGGTTCATTCTTATTCCTTGCGTGAGTCTCCGAGACTTGCGTAATTCGGGCACCAAAGCTTCGGAATTTTTTTGCTAGCATTTCACTAGCCAATTGACGAAGAGACTGCTGGCAAAGCGTCTTCTCTTTTTGCGTTCCGATAGATGCTGCGATAATTACCGAGCGAGCTTTTCTTCGTCCTGCATTGTTGATGACGTGTCAACGTTGCGGCGAATACGTGATGTGAGTTTTAGAATCGAGAGATGGGAATCGGCCATTCGAGAATGGGTGGTTTTGGGATTTTGGATGAGCGTTGTCCGAGCTGCACACGACAGGTGTGCGGTGCGAGTCGATGTGTGACGTTCCCAAGCAGGGCTCGGAGTGAGCTGTCAGATGTGACGATTCGAGCGATGTAAGAAATTGCGCTCTTTTGGAGATCGAGCCACACGAAGCCAGGCGTGTATGTTAGATAGAGATAGCTGTTTCGCGGATTTAAAACTTCCCTTTAAGGGCCGGAAAGGGCCCTTTAAGGGGCCGGAAGAGGCCAGAAAAATAGGCTTTTTAGGGATTTTTTTTTTAGAAAAACTACAAAATAAATCGAGATTACAAAAAGGGTGTTTATCATACATATCAGTGACTGTATACAATAATGTTTTTGAAGCGATTAATTTCAAAATGCCGGCTGTAAAATTAACAATTATCTAACGATTTTTTAGGCGAATTTTTGGAACGTAAGAAATTTGCCTAAAACATCGTCAGATAATTGTTAATAACAAATGAACCATGCAATATAAAAAAAATCCTACGTACTTCCATAGACAATGTATTTTTCAAGATATATTCAACATTTCAAGTGAATCGGTTGAAAATTGTCTGAGTTATGTTTCCGGCCAACTTGAAAAATGCAGTTTTGAGATAAACGCTGCACAGTCGGAATTTTGAAATTAATCGCTTCAAAAAAATTATTGTATACAGTCACTGATATGTATGATAAACACCCTTTTTGAAATCTCGATTTATTTTGTAGTTTTTCCGAAAAAGATCCCCAAAAAGCCTATTGTTTCGGCCTCTAGAGTGGCCTAAGGCCTTAAGGCAAAGTGAAAGATGTACCATGTGACATACAAGTGTGTTAGCCGGAAATCCGGTTCTCGCTTTTTTCTTGGCACGAATGACAGTACGAAAAAAGGGAAGTTTCAGCTTGTGCTTCATTTAAAGGTAAAACAAGAAACAACAATTATTATAGTTTGATTCGACCATTTTGATTTTGTGATTCGTATATTTGGATTTTTGAATAGGAGAGTTTCTTGAGATTCTTAAGGGGGGTGGATACCTTTAGGCAAGGAAAAAAATTGCTGATTTTCGTGGATTTTTTTTAAAAGAAAAGATTTCTTCACTATTTCCGAGACTAAGGGTATGTTTTATTACTACTTTTGGCTGTTACATGGTATTTTTTTGTATTAATCTTTAAAAATGGCGAAGGTATGGCACGGTCTTCTAAACTGCATTTTCAAAACTGGCGTGACGTATAGCTGAAAAACTAATCGACCGATTCTGATGAAATTTGGTATAAAGCTTTACAACCTTATTGTCTAAAAGATGGCCCTAAATGTTTTTGAAAAATTAAAGAAAAAATATTTTGTATTGCGAAATGTAGCAAATTTTTTTTTTTAATTCAATCTTTTTGTTTCCAAGTGTACCATTTCATCGATTTTTAATATTTCTCGCTCTTTCTTGGTTCATATTCTGCGTATGAGTGTTAATGAAAGAAAAATCTTGGTTGGTTTTTTTCCAGATTAATTCCGTCGACACTACGTGTCACGCCGTCGGATAACATCCACCGCAACCCATTTAGAAGACCGTGCCGTACCTCCGCCATTTTTCAAGATTAATTTTTTAAAATACCATGTAACAGCTAAAATTAGTAATAAAACATACTCTGAGTCTCAAAAATGGCGAGGAAAACATTCATTTAAAAAAAAATCACGAAAATCAGCAATTTTGTTCCTCGCCTAAAGGTATCTCTCCCCTTAAGCATATTTTTATGACGATCGCGTACTGCGTTGGCTGTGTGTAATTGATAATTCGGGAACCTTACGAATCAAATACATACGAATCAAATACATACGAATCAAATGAGTCATCGCATTGGATCCCTATACTAAAACGTCACGCTCGTACATTGGATTCTAATCGGGATTCTCCGTTGGAACCCCATGTACGAATCCAGTTTGAATCCTAAGCTATTCCACATTATCGAAGAGAATCCGATACGATTCTTGATGAAACCCATCGCATTTCCTACCTCGAATTAAAAAAAATATATATATATAGATATACAAAGTGAGTGGATCTTCAAAAAGTTAAAAATCTTATGACAAAAAGTGCAAATCGCTTAAAAAAAAATATCTTAAAAATCGAGTTATATCTCGTCATTGAAAATGCACTTCAATTATGGCTTGTTATTCATTTTACTGCACTTTGGCACAACATCACCACACACGTCCACGCTCATGGAGCGTACACATGATATTTCAACACACCGAGCTCTTTTCTCGTGACTTTTCACATATTTTCGATTCTAACGTGGTATGAATTCGCAATCATCGTTCATCGGGGAATAGTGCGGAATCCAAAGAATCAGGAAGGTCCAAATTAGCGTTTTTTCGGGATTTTTTTTAGAAGGAAAAAAAAAACAAGTGAGCCCAGTAAACATTGTGGTATCTGTTCATGTATGTTTGAAATGTATTTTAAAAAATTCGACATTTAACAATAAATGACTGCAGATTTATCAGCCTATTCCATGTGCGTCTTGCCACTGCAGTTCCCAATCGGCGGGAAAGATGCAGCTTGTAATTCTTGACTGAACCAAATAAACCAATGAAATTTTTATTTGACATATATTTTTTCCCCTGGGTGAATTAAGAAAAAGTTGAAAAAATCGTGAAATTATAACTTTTCGTTTGAAAAAAAATGTGTTAAAAAAACACTTTAAAGAGAGATATACACATAGATGGTCGAGGTCGAGGATTTAGAAGCTATGAACATTCCGTCGACCGTAGAAAACCTACACTATGGGCCTGGTATCGATGATTCCATGTGAGTTGACAAATTTCATGATTTATTCATTCCCAAATTTTCAAACGCGTTTTTTTCAAAACCACGTTTTTCAAATCGCTACCCAAAATTTCTCGAAAACCAATGCACCGATTGCCTTGAGGTTTTTTGTGGTTATTCTATACACCATTATCTAGTACTTGTCATAGGATTTTTTTTCCGTTACTTAGTTTTTGTTTTATAGGGAAAATAATAACTAATTTTTTACCCAAAAATCACTATTCATGTTCAAACGTCCGCCATTTTGTCGTAAATCGATATTTCCAAAATCGGCTACGACAAGTACTAGATTATAGTATCTAATTTAATAATCTTTTTGGTTTTTTTTCAGATGATTTTTGAAGAAACGCCAGTGAGTACCGTATACGCAGATTCTCTTGCGACGCTCCAAGAATCATACAATATCCTTGTATATTTTTGATATTTTTAAATAAAGAAAATTAAATGAATTTTTGAATGTATTACTTTTAGATAATTAATACCCCAATCCGAAATTTTAAATAGTTTTCCTTGAAAAAATCCCCAAAAATGACCTTTTTTCCGGCTCCTAGGTGTATATCTCCCCTTAACGTGCTATAAAAATTATTTAAAAATACTTTTTCAACGACTCTTTTAATTCACGTTGAAGATATTTTCATACTGAAGAAAATAAACTTTGATTTGATTCGATAGGTCGTTTAGTTTTTTGCTTTCACGCCCGCCAATTCGGGAAAATCGTAGAAATGAAAAGTGGAGAAAACGCGCTTCAAAGTTTTCGATAGGAGGAAATATCAGTATTAAATATCAATCGCATCTCTGCTTTTGGCATTGTGCCGTCGAAAATATTTACAATTGGCCTCTGTAACTTCGTAAACATATTCTTGAATAGTTTATCTATCGATTTAAGCAATAAAAAAACGATTTTTCGGACCTTAAGGGAGGACACCACAGTAACTGCCCATTTTCGACCGTTGTGTTTGGAATCTTTTTCAAAGAAAGGAATAAAACACATGGTCAAAAGAACTTTAAGGTTTTATCAGGTATATATCGGAGGTATATATTTTTATATCAGGTATAAAAAAATATATTTTTCAAAAGAATACAAAATGGCGGCGCACGCGTCGCTATAGCACTACAGCTTTTCAACCAACTCTCTCCGCGGCACGTAGTAGAACCGTCGTAAATTTAATCCTGGATCAAGTGGAATATTTTCGTTAATTATATTAGTTTCAGCAGTCAAGTATTAAGGGGAATAAAAAAAAACAAAACAGAGACGAGCTCGAAAAAAAAATCGTTTTTTCGACCATCATTTTCACATAAAAAGTGATAAATTTTTGACAATTTTCGAATGATCGAAAAAAGCGCTCGTACCGGACCGTTAAAGCAATCTAACAAGCTGCAGTTTGAATTTCAAGTCGATTGGACGAAAATTGTTCGAGTTCTGCTGCCTGTCGATTTGAAAAACATGGTTTTGCGAAAACCATTTTTTTAATTTTCGTGTAAATTATTTTAAACAAAAATTTACACGAAATGAGTTCAATGTATGCTTAATAACATACCTTTTTTCCAAATCCCGAATAAATAATCTATTCAACAAAAAAAAATCTGCAAAAACGACCTTTTTTCGACTCGTCACAGTGGCGTCGTCCCTTAACCCTTTCAATAGGGCGAAAAAATCAGTTTAGTGCGCCTCATTACCGGGAACAGTGATCCTCCAAGTGATTATTACGATGAAATAACTTTTCTGTTTGAAACTTGCTCAATAAGGGTGCGAATTTCTCACCACTAAAATGCGTCTATGTTTTTCAGTAACTGGGACTTGTTGTCCCAGCTGTAATTTCAAACATTTTCCAGACTGGCACAGCATATGTCCCGTCAGGTGTAAAAGGGTTAAATCCCTATAGGTACGTGGTAAGTTTTGGGGACTCCCCGACAAATTTTCGTATTGCTTCAGGCGACTTAAATTTCAGACAAAAGATAGACCCCAACTTGCGCTCTGTAGAAAAAAAAAGAACGAAGACTTCGTCGTCATCGTCTAAAAAGTATAATTATCCCGAAACAAAAGTGCCGTAGTATTTACCGACCAAACGCGTGGCGCCCTAATGCCTAAAAAAGCAAAAGAGACTTCATCGAAAATTGTGCGGTAGATACTTTTTCACGTCACTGACTCAGCGCGGTACCGCTTGTCTGTCATTCTCGTCACTCAACGCGGAGTAGCTTCATTTCATAGCGTTTCCTCGTTATTATCGACGAAAAAAAAAAACAGCAACAAAACGTTTTATTTTCCTTTTTTCCTTGTTCCTCCAATGGCACATCCGGCTGATGCGTCACGAGATTTTTTGTGTTCTCTCGTACAGTGCGTGCGAATATCCCAACGTTCCGCTAATTCCCCCATTGGTAGCGGCACGCGGTTCATTTCCTGCGTTGTAACACAGAGACCTCGAACAATCAGTTCCACCTCGCGGCAACAATTATTTTCTCCGTTTAGTCGTCCCGCGCGAAGGACGAAAGAAAAACCGCGCGGCGAGAAGGGGAAAAAAGGTATGTAGGTCGCGCTCGCGGGCGGTGATCTTTCGGCGGAGCAAAGTAAATACGATCGTGGAAGTTGGGGATTTCTGTATTCCGGTTTGTAGTGCGAAGTGGTTTGATACTTAAAATCGTTGAACTTATGCCAACGACACGACGGTATATTTGCTGCTTCCAACCGACAGCTCGAATCGTTGTGTTGTACGCTCGTGTACGTATGGCTCTGTCCATGATGTAACCGAGTAATGGCTATCATAATGCCTAGTCGATGTCGTCCTCGAGTGATTTATTAGCCTCTGTGCTGCTGGCCTCGCACATAGTTTCTCCGTTCCTCAAACACTCGTTTCTTATAATCTCGGACGAGAAATAGGAACAAACTGGACATTAAAAAAAAATGTCATAACAATAACTCGAGAGCGGAAAATCGCGTTGTTGTTGCTGAACGCATGTAGGGTCGCGAGGAAAAGAAAAGTTTGGAGCGAGATATCTTTTGTGCTGATGGATATCAAACG